>CM075858.1:93159345-93466118 GCA_037975125.1 Latrodectus hesperus | reverse complement strand
AATCTACATATTCCCTATTAATTATAATATAATTTATTGATTATATTAAACATGATATAATTTAAATCTTGAAAAATAGCTTTCATCTTTACACTATAAAGTAAAATATAATACATCGACTTGAAAAAGAGCACATGCTTAAATATTCTCATTCATCGCGAAGGAAAAAATTTTTATCTGTACTTTATAATAAGAAACAGAAAATGAGTGTATGATTTTCTAAGTCTGAATGAGAGAGAGAGAGAGATGAAAAATGAAAGTATTTTATATATAAAGTAGTTTTTTTCAATTCAAATTTTACGAAATTTAAATTTTAGAAAATCAGATTAGAAAATATAAAGAAATCTATTTTCGGATTTCACTCTTTAAGAATTCAAGAGAAATATATATATATATATATATATATATATATATATATATATATATATATATATATATATATATATATATATGTATGTATATATATATAATTTATAAGTAGTACTCAGGTACACAAAAGCGCATTGTTTCAATATCTTTTTTTACAAATAATTTTATTACACCTTTCCTCATCACAACTAATTTTTTTAAGGAATTTATTCTATTTCCACAGCAAAAGTTACTCCAAAATTAGAATCTAAAATGGTTTTATAATTTAAAAGTAACAAACTAAGGGATATTATGCTGCTTTAATAGATGGCGCCACTATTTCTTCTATATTTTTAAAATTTTGCATGCCTTTGCTAATGTTCTAAAAAATCTTTAAAATTTTAAAATCAATTGCAGATAAATAGGAAAAAACATTTGAATATTAATAAAGAAATATTATTAAACTTAAAATTATGTATGCATAGTTTATGAATTTTAAATTAATGAATCCATAAGATTTACATTGAGAGAGTTTTATAATATTTTACAAATTTCCCTACATAATTTAGTTTTCTTAAGAATTTTTTGATTCGTTTCTTCATTTTATTCTCTCGTTCTCGTGACTATGGGACAAAAACAAAATGAAACCCGTATTTGTGATTTAATTATTTCATTTATCTACAAGCAGCTGTGTTGACAGAACATTTAACACAAATATAGACGCCCAAATCTGGAAGAAAAGTCACGAACTGCACTGAAATATTTCTGAAATCGTATGCATCCCGTTGGTGCAGCTTAATCTACTTTAAAGTTGATTAAAACACTGCATAATAAAACCTATGTATATTATACCGATATATTATATTTTACTTAATTGAAGGAGTTTTATCCTTTTTTTACGATAATTTACGATGTAAATAGCATTTACAGCAATAAAACTGAAATTATGTATAAAAATATTAAAAAAAAAAAAAAAAAAAAACACAATTTTTAACAATTAGTTTCTTTAATACAAAATACAATTATTTTGTATTATTTTAGTTACATAATAATTTCAACTGTTAGCAATGCGCTATGAAAAATATTTTTTATTATATTTTCATAAGTATTTATAAATTTGGAAATAAAGTTGAAAATGATATTTTATATACTCATATTATTTTGCTTAGAATTTTTAAGCATTTAGGTACAAATAATATAAACACAAGGACATCTCCCCATCAACACAAAGAATCCTGGTCTCTCTTTTTCGCTTTCTCCTACATACAATCAAAGGCAACTAAGTAAACAATGATAAAATCGCATATACATAATATTTGTCGATCTGCGTTATTTCGGTTCATGCGTAAGACCCGCATGGATGTAAAAGTAACAGCTTTCCAAAACAGCGGATCCTTCTTGAGTTGGCATGAAAATTTATATTTATATAGTTCTCAACAAGGTGATACATTTTACTTAAATATTTGTGGCTACTGATTTATGCATTTATTCAATAAGATAAATGAAATATGTTATTTACCCTATATTTCTATTGCAAATCATTAAAACAGTGAAACTGGAGTTAAATTAATGGGTGGAAACGAATATGTCTTGTTATTCCAGAAATTCTTTTAAAAGCGATGGCCTCCTTTCATCTTTTTCAATAATTGTTGCGTTGCTTTACATACAAGGTGAGTCAAGGAAATGCACACACACTTTGAACTGTCATAGAAACCGTATTTCTCGTGTCCCAAGTTTCAATTTCTAGCAGAAAGTAACGCAATATGTATAATAAGTAAATCAATGAGGTTTGTCTACAAGGGGATTTATCGAGCTTTTTCCCTTCGAAGATAATGTAACAGGAAAAAAGTACAGAAGAATGCCAACTGATTCCATATTCCTTGACATTCGTTTATTATACAAGTTTTATTTCAAATAAGGTAAGGCACCGCCGCCTTGTCATCATTAAGCATGTCTGGATCAAATTTACCAGGCCAGTGGATAAGATGCGGGAACTTAATCGAGTTTCCTTCGCAATCCCCAGATCCGCTGGATTTGTTCTTATAGGATACAGGACCAGTGTGGCGGTACATAAAACAACTATTCAGCATCCTCTCTCCACGGTGTCTCGATGCGACCGTCGTGATTTTGCAGACAGAAGCGTGACTCGTCAGTAAAGACAATTGCATTCCATTCTGCCGTCCACATCCTTCTTTCATCCACACCATTGGCGACGGAGACGTCTGTGGTTCTGCTTCAAGGGTAGACGAAGCAATGGACGTCTTGTGGGCAGACCACTCTGCTGTAAACGGCGTCCAATGGTACGTGTAAAACACTGGATGATGCGTTACAGACTGAATGTGCTGTGCAATGGTTCGTGATGTGGCTGAGCGATCCGTCACTGCCATGCGCACACAATTTGCCTGTCATCACGTGAAGTGGTGCACTCAGGTGGATGCGATCGAATACGTCGGTCCATCGTACCCTCCAACCATCACATATCCGCTTTGCAGTTATTTGGTTTCGTCCAACAAGACTACCGATTTCCTTGAAAGATTATCCACAATTTCGGTAAGCCACTATCCTTCCTCTGTCGAACTCGGATACTTGATTAAAAATATTCGCTGTTTTCTACGAGGCATAATTGATAGTCATTTTTTTTAAAACCCCAATTGCCGAACTTGAATACATCGAAATCTCCAAGCCTTAAATAGCGCTTTGAAGTGGCGCCATAAGCGCGCGTGATGTGCGTCTGAGCTGAAATTCTAATCATTTGCATATCTCACCTCCACTAATGAACGTTGTAAATTTCATGTAAATTGCATGCTTCCTTCAAGGGGTTGCATTTACAGTGGCCAGCAGTGCATATATATATATATATATATATATATATATATATATATATATATATATATATATATATGAATCATTATTATAAGATAAGGCAGTATTTAGAAGTTATAAATTTTTTACTGAAGCAAATTTATTCTAGTAAATTTATTTGTAGTTTATTATTTAATGCTTTGTAATTATTTTATATTTTTTAATATAAAAATATACTTACAATTGATATAAATCCCAAAATTCTTACTTTTTTATATTTTAGAACCTTAAAATACCGGTGACATTAAGAATGCGCCTTAAATAGAATCATTTGGAACTCTTTGGATTGGTTTTGAGCAAGCTCACACATTTTCCTTTGATCGTTTTATAAGTATTCCAAGTTTCTAAAACTATATTAATGTTAAAAATAATATTAAGATAATATTGCTGTTGAATGACATTGCATATACATAAAATAACGGTTAGATATATTTAATTAATATTCCTTTCATACAATATCAAAATGCAATGATTTAATTATTTTTAAATTACTGCTTTAACCATTATTTCTTCTCAAGCAAAGAAAAGTCTCCTTATATTGTCCGTTACCAGGGATCAAAGTAAAAGCAAACTTTTTACGAGTACCACGCGCACAATTTTTGTTGCACACTAAAGTCTTTAAGAATAGCATTGAACAGCTAAATGGTGGGGATAATTATGGAAATATACCTCCTTCTCTCAATTTTCAGGAAATTCTTTCATAAAAATCAATTTTAAGATGTACAAATAAAAAATTTTTGATGTGGTCCAAAACACTTTATGCTTTTAAATGTCTCTTAGTGGTCATCATTGGTGAAGAAAAATTGAGAGCTGGGAAACTGTGAAATACGGAGAGAAAATTTTTTGAAATATTGGATCTCTACATAAGTTTGAACAATCATCATTACAAAATTTCAAATTATACCGAAACTTAAAATTACAAATATCTATCCTTTTTCACTCGTAAATACATATATATAAAAGTTTGCATCTAGCTACTTGTCTATTTCATCTCTTTTTATGTATTTGCTTAAAATGAGAAAGTTATCAAAAATAAATTGGAAAATGTTCAAATAATTTTAAATATTATCGTTAGAATTTTTCACAATCTTCTCGTTTCACCTAAATACGCGTAAAAATTTACGAATTAAATTATTTTTGTTTTATAAAGATTTTGAAAATCAGCAATTTTTATTATTTGACTAGAGTTGAGTTAAAACTGTCTTTTAGAATAAAAAATTTGATATCTAATTTATTTAAAAAGAAATTGAAGAGCATTGAAAGAAAAAATTTAAGCCAATTGTTATATTCGTGAATAATAAATTTTTGTTTCATGAAACTGGTAATTTTGTTATGCATTGGAAAAAAATTTTCGAATAATTTCAATCTAGTTGCGCAAAATATCTAGACTCCGAAGAAATAAAGAAGAAAATAAAAGAAACTTTTTGCCTTTTCTTGAAACAGTCAATTTAAAATATTTAACATAACTTCTATATTTTTTTCAAAAAATAACTTACGAACTTCTCAATTTATAAAACAACTTAATTTCACATATTTTAAAAATTAAAATAAAAAACCATCTTATACAGACATGATATACAATATACAAAGTAAATTAATTAGAATATTTGATATTGTTTTCGAAAATTTTTTCATTATGAAATTTATTGTTTCTTAATGAAAAAAATGTTAATTTTAAAATACCAAAAATGTGTTCTTTAATATTTTATTTAAAACTGTCTTTTTTATATATCAATAGTTTTTTTACTAATTATTATAAAAATATTCAAGTGCAATTTGAACCACTTAAAGATTGAAGCTACGATTTCAAAATAAGGTAAATTTAATATGATGAAAAATTTTTCTATAACTATTCAAGTAATTCTTAAATTTAAAAAAAAATAAAAATTAATATGGAATAGAATTAAGTTTATTAATTCTGTTCATATTCTTGTTTTAAGCCTGATATTTTTGGGTAAAATCAAACAGCGGATATATAATAAAATAGAACTTACATATTAACATGTAACCTTTCATTATCTGATAATCAAAGATTATCAGATCCAAGTCGTGAGACATAAAAATGCTTATAAAATTAAATATCTTTTACGAATATTAAAAATATCTTAATAAATAAAGTTCGAAATCACGGGGTACAACAAATGATTTAATAGTTGGGATTGTTTATACTCACTTCACAAAAATTGGACTTTTTTAATTTCCAGTTGAGCAATACTACGCTTTCATTTTAATATTTTCCTAGGAATAGAAGAAAAAATCAGACACTAGAAACCTGATTAGAAAGAGCTTATTTACTCTGTAATTTTTAAAAATCAAAGGAATTAAATATTGGAGGCGCCGGGCATCGATCCCGGTACCTCTCGCATGCTAAGCGTGCGCTCTACCATCTGAGTTACGCCCCCTGGTCTTAAAAGTTTATCAGCAAAATAAGACATAAAAGAAAATGAAACTCTGGTGATTAAACAAATGAGGTCACACCTTGAATGAATGAGATCGAAAGTCAAACTTGTTTTTGAATTTCTGCGTGAAAGTACGCGGATTTCAATGATCCTCTAAATCAGGATCAGCACAATTATTAGCTTATTTAAGAAACTAGGAGAGCTTTAGATGAGTAGAACTTTAGATAATAAAAAAAATTCTAAGGTTAAAATTTATATAAACTTAATTTCTATGTGTTTTAATACGTACAAATAGTTTTATCTGTTACCTTATAATACATATTATTTTCGTGAATTGAATTTTCTGACTGATGATGATCAATTAATTTTTCAATAATATTTTGATTGTGAGTGGAGGTCATTGGATAATAGTCGTATTTGGTGTTTGTGTATCTGTCAAAATTTTATGTTTACATATATGATAAAAGTTAGCACCATTACGTTAGGCAGAAATTTATTCTTAAGGAAATTTGATTAACGTGATTTTACAATAGTATTGTTTTAAATACTTCAATCATAGTATTTTTATTTAATGGATTATTTTAATTTTAGAATTATACATTGAAAATTAATTTATGAATATTATCCTATTTCTGCCATTTATATTATAATAATAATATAAAATTCGAAATCAAAAAGCTTTTGAATTTCAGAACTACATATAGTGACCACATAATATGAAACATTTTGAAATATTAAGAATTAATATTGAAATTTCTAATAAAATTCAATTTGTGTGTGTGAAATAGAATGCACTGGAATGCGTTTTCAAATATGAATATGAAAAATAAATTGATACTCTGATACTAGTAAAATATATAAATACTTATAAGCAGGTCTTTAGCCAATGAAGAAAGCACATTTCATATAAATAATTAGAAATTTGACCGAAGAGATAAGTATTCCTCACATCTTATAATCTTTTTATTCTATCTTCTAGATGAAATGTTCGATAAAATGTCAAGCTGTTAATCATGCGAAGTGATTAATTATTTATTATTAATAAAGAAATTCTCTAGCGGCAATTTAGAGCGACAACCCGTCAATTTTTATAACAAACGAGTGATTCGTCTCATCAATCAAGTTTATTGATTGAAATATAATTTTACGCCAATAATTTCAGACAGCAATAAGGACTTAGCTGATCACAATATGCACTCACGCGGGATCTTACGACAAGAATCTAGGGAAAGAAAGCGAAGCATATCATTATGGTCGGATTCAAATCTTAATCGAAATCCCCTTTTATATCGAAATGACCAAAACAGTGGGACATAGCAGAATAGGAGGGGTTAGAGTAAAACGACCTCCACATCGTTTCATTCAACATTAAAGGGGATGTAATTCGGATATGAAATACAGGATTATCTCAGTCATGGCCTTCTTCCTTCCCAATTTACTTTAACAAGTTATAAAATAAACATTCAATCCATTTTGTGTAGAGAGGAGAGTGCATTTGACCATTATCTCTTGCGCCGCTCTCATTCGAAAAGCATCTACCTTTCGAAGAAGAAATTACAGTCCTATTTATCGTTTCCTTGACACTTTACTTCTTTGGAGCATTAGTGATAAAAAAGATTTGTTTGAAATTTCAAAATATTTTACAATTTTCGGTTTTATTTAATATTTATTTACTTAAAATGCTGGTGAGTGAAGATTCAAACCCTGTAGCTCATCGGATTCAGACAGTATAGAAGAAATTCATTCAAATATAAGCCCTATGCATAATTGTATAAGTGATATATATTATTATGAAGAACAGATCGTAAATTTAAAAAAATATTTAGAAACTATTGAAATTTATGCAGAAAATATTATGAAGAGAAGGATGTAATTTTCATTTTATTTTGTTTAGTTTTGTCAATCTTAATTTAAAATGTGCTTAGCAATTCTATTCAAGTTGCATACTTTTAACAATGTATTTGTGTTTCGTAATCTGTTTTTGTTTTGACATTTAATTATAGAGGAAGCAGTCTATTTTAAATTTTCTCTCATTCCCATTTTCTAAAATTATTCAACAAGGTGTAGATCATATGTAATGTCTTTTAGTATCAAATAATTTTAATAAATGTAAATAAATATCAACACTATAATCAATCAGTACTATATGGGATACTGTATCCCGTTACACAGCTAAGAAAATTCTAATTCAAATAGATATAAGATCTTTTCACAATACCTTCGTTATTTATCGTAGATTATAAATATAAAATCAAACCTTAAAGAGCACATATTTTTGTAGAAAAAAATATGCTTTATAAAATATCTAATACCTTTTTTTGTATCTCATTTTACGATCGAATTTCGCTTAATTTGAAAGTCACAGTACGATACTGTCATTCAAATTATTATTTAATATTAGTTATAATTAATCAATGTATCAAATCTGTTAGGAATTTTACTAAGATTAGCTTTGCTTTTGAAGAAATATAAGCATTTTAAATACGTGAGTATTTATTAATGTGTTCCCTGTTTTAGATTTAAAAAAATGATCGTCTTGTTCCCTTTATTTTCTCTCTTTTTTAAAATACCTGGAGAAAACCATGCAAATAACTCATTTAATCAGTCCGACAGCATAATCACATATTCAAACAGCCATTGGTTTTGAGAAAAACTTTCTTACAAGTATTAAATTCTAATTCATTAAAAAAAATTTTTTTGATAGTTTATAGACATACTTTTACTTGAAACATCCTGACTGCTTAAAAATTTATTCAGGAGAATTTTAGGTCGAATTATTTTCTTAGAATCTTACGCTTTTTGAAAATCTAAAAATGTGTAATTTGTTTTGTGATGGTGACATTTCATTGTTTGTTTTGTTATGTATTTTAATTACGCCATGTATTATAAATAGTTTTTTCCTAAAAATTATCTCAAAATAACTAGAATTCACATCCCAATTTTTTAATATTCAATGATTAAAATAAAATATTTCTAAAGTATTACATTTTGCAATATATCACAAACATTTCTTTAAAAATACAAACCGATAAGAACAAACGATAACAACAGACATTATCAAACTAAAGCTAATAATTTAACATATTATTAAATTTAATGCGTCTAGATACACATCAGTTTCAATTGAAACATTTTTAGCGTATAACACGAAAACTTAAATCACATCAAATTTGAGTTACTAATAGGTAAAGAAAAATATTCCTCCACCACAATAAGTGCTCAAACAATACTATCAGTGTGATTATGTAAATGATAGATTGGGATACTTACCACTATGAAAAGCACTTGCCAAAAACCGGAATTGAACTTGAAGCTTTTCAAGCTAATATTCTTTTAAGATCTATTTGGATACAAACTGGACATGCAAACTGCATTTAGAAAGTGATTAATATAAAAAATTATAACAAATCTCTTATGTTACTTATGTATAATAAATGATTCATTGTAGAAGCTTGATAAGCTTTAATGACAATTTCTTCAGAAATTTTTATATATTTGTTAAGCGTTTTTTTTCTTTTTAAGTATATTCTTTTGATATTGGTTCAGTCTTTCAATTAAATGCTATCGTTTCCTAATTCGAAATACAATGAAACTGAAAACATGAATAGAAAAATATATTGATAAAAATCGTCTCTGATTAACCATGGAACGTGAATTTTAGTGTGATATATGCACTTATTCTAACTCAGTTCAAAGTATTGAAATCTTACTTATGACAAATTATATACAATTCCTTTTCTAAAATTCTTCTGATCACTCATACTTGTAATTTCTGCAACTACATTCTACAGTTCTTTGGGAATATGAAGCTGTGTGTGTCTTACAGTTTACATCTGACTAGAGGAGAAGGCATCTCTATCCTACCAAAAACTGCGCAACTTAACTAACTACGAAATCAATTGCGAGACCCTTTTTACAATGCTTATGTAAACTTCTTAATTATTAACTGTAAAATAAGAAAATATGCAAAAATGATAATAATTACAATTGTAACTGTATAAATATAATTAAAAACGTTTGAATGCATACGTAATTTCTTTCCTGAAATTTAAATAGAATATTTATACAAAAATCAATAGTTTCGAACTACCGATCATCGTATGTTTATTGACTTAAAATATTTATTTTCAAGAAAGTCAATTACCTCATTATTGAGTTTTTTTATTATTCTAAAATATGCTTTACAAAAGCTTCTTTGTAAATACCAATTATGACAAAAAACTCTACAAACTTTCGGAAAGAAAAATATCTTAAAACTTTCTTTCTAAATGTATAAATATTCTGCATCTTTTAATAAGACCAAAATTTTGGTCTATAAATGCTTTAGAAAATATAAAGCGTTATCCATTTGATAATACACAAAATTTCATTTCTCAAAAATGTTTTAGGAGAAAAATAATTTAAGCTTTATATTTCTCTTCTAAAGAATTTTTGCATTCTTGCATTACTTTTCAAACAAGTGAGCTGTAATTATGTGTTCATAAATTAACGAATATGTATTATATTTAAGTATATTTTGACCAGAGATATGCGTTTTCAAATTGCAGATCAATTTTATACATACAAATATACTGGAATTGTCGATAGTTTTGCAGCTTTAAATTTTGTTTGTATATAAGGTCTTTCGGTATGAAAATGATAAATATTTAAATATTGATTTTTTATTTGGCTTTATTCTAATATCTAAAATTATTTTTTTCATACCATTTCCTTTTTTTTCTGCTGCAAAATATTTTGATACTAAACTCTATTATTATATATTATTATTTTCACTATATTTTCACATCAAACTAATGGGGATTGCCGATGTTATGAATATTCGTATAGCATTAGCTCTGTCAATAATTTTTTTACTGCACCAAGCATTTAAATAGATGCAAAATATTCTAGTAAAATTTTCCCAGTGAAAAAAAAAGTATATATAATCTACCTTCTGAAAAAATATCGAGTGGAATTCCTTTCAGAATTTATTTCCACATTTCTTTTATTTTTTAAAACTTAACCCCGATCTTAAAGAATTAAAATCGATCTTAAAGTAAAAAAAAAATCGGCGTGAATCTACAATATAATTGAAAAAATCTTTCTAATCTAATCTTTCTCTCTCAAATAAATACCAAAAAAGATTTATTTATAGTCTTCATTAAGTTAGAAAAATCTTATACTCATTAAATGCTGAAAAAAAACTCGATTCTTTTTTGAATACTGCAACACTAAGTAAAAAATTAAGAACATGATTTCTTGTACTTCTAAGAATAAAATATATCTCAAGCAGTTTTGATTTATGAATAGTTAACTACAAATACATCATGAATTAAGAATTAATTTGATATATATTTATAAATGTAAATTCGTAATTCTTGACCAAATTTGAAAATTTTTTATTTTGTGTCAGGGAAAATCAATATAAAATATAGAATTTCCCAAAATGTAATTTTTTTAAATATAAGAATACTATAGGAGATAATCTTACATTACATATTTAATGCAAAGTGCCAGAACTCCTAATTATTCTTAGAATGACTCATTTTTTCTATGTGATGCAAGTCTTCTCCAGATACATTCATTCGATTCTAATCTTGATTGATTATCATTCTTGAACAGAATAAAGACCCGTAAAAGGGAAGCATGTGCTTTTACAATTATTTCATTTATGTGATATGGAAACTTAAATATTGCTATTTACTTTACAGCATTACAGTAGCATTGGCTTTACAGTTAAAACTGCATTAAATTTTATCATAGTAAGGAGATCTTTCGCATGGTAGTTTTCTAGAAAGAAATTTTCACCATGATCAACGATTACAATTGTTCATCAAAATCAAGTTATAATCAAGCGGATCTGTAATCTCGTTCATAGTTATGTTTAACAAACTAAACAGAAATCACTCATTTATTTACATTATTCTGATGCTAATTTTATTCTAACAATGTGTGATTGTTTGTGAATAAGCATTTTTTTGGGCAAACATTTGGAAGTAAATTCCGGGCTTGTTGTCATCTGAATTGTCTCATCTTCGGTGATAATCACAATAAGTCTTTGTTGTCTGCTTGACACTGTAAAATTATTTGGTTATATATTAATATTAATAAAAATAAACTTCTTGAACACTTACAGAATTAGAGAATTAATTTATTTTATAAATAAGTCTTTATTTATAACTATTTTTTTTATTGATTCATTGGCTTGGCTTGTAAGAGTTCAATGGTCAATTTTTTAAACACGGACATGAATTTTATGAAATATTTCAAAGAAATTTTTAATAATCCCAATTTAATAAAAAGAAGTATTATGAAATAGTACCAACATTGTACAATATATTACTTTCATAAAATTGTTATCTTTAAATTACCTTCATAAAGTTAATTTAGATACAGTCATTCCTTGCTATTATCACCAAAAACAGTGATATTTTCCAAAGTTTACTGGCAGAATTCATTTACAAAGTGTCGAACGAATTTATATAACGTTCCGCTTTTGCGTTGGGTTTCCAACAGCTATTTTTTCAGCAAAATTATTCTATTCATAAGACTACTATTGTGTTAAAGATATGATCAAGTATGTAAGTCCCGTCTATAAAATCATTCGAATTACATTTGAGCTGGAACTCTCTTTCCCACGTTACGGGATTGCAGAAAAAAATTACAGTTTATGAATGTTTATTTTACATGGACTTTCCAACACAATTTCGTTTTAAATAAGTATCTCACTTGTCACGTTTTGCGATAGTTTTCTCACTATGTTAGCATAGCTCTTTTGTTGTATGAAAAACATTAAAAATTTTTAGATAAATAAATTTGCTATAATTTTATAAGTTTTACTTCATATAAAATTATAGAAAAATTGTTTGAGTGCATTTTGCGATTATTTGGAGATAAAAGTAACATCAACTTCCATTATTGTACTTTTTACGAAAAATATAAATCTATTATATTTATATATTTCATATTACAAATCATACTTATTCTGAAAGTAAGGTAATATATTAACCAACTTTTATTAACCAAATTTTATTAATCTATAATATATTAGTCAACTGTAATTACTATCAATCAACTTTATTTTCATTTTGTATGTTTAATAGAAATAATTAAGAAAAAAATATTTTAATAAAATTTTGATTTTAAATTTGACAAAAAGAGAATTGCGAACATATATAATTAAAATAAAATTATCAGAAAATTTTTGAAATTTAAATTTTGCAATAATAAAGGCATAAAATGAATAAGCTTTAAATTCCATTATTTGGAAGAAGTTGTTTTAGGAAATACTATTATTTACGATTCGTAAAAAAATATAGGCGAGTGTGTTCATAATAATCAACTTGAAAAAATATCCAATTTTTTTTTAATTTCCCAAATTTTTATTCTTTGTTTATTATTGAAATTCTTAAAAAAACATTCTAATTTTAAAAGCTAGTATGTTTTATTTATTATTTGTTAAATTTTACGTTCAATTTTATAATTATTTATTTTAATTTCATAAAATTTTTTAAAATAATGCTAGTATACTGAAATTCTAGTTTCATAATACGATTTTTGTTTTTGCTTCTTACCATAAATATTTTAATATAAATTTAAAAGTAAAGAAGAATGAATTAATTATGACATTTTTAATAAGCTCATTTTCTTCGCGATTCTGATTTTTATATATTTCTTTTGAATATTGCAATAACATTCAACAGCAGTGTAAATTAAAAAAAAATTGAAATAAAATGCTATGAACAGAATTCACACACATTTTCACAAAAAAACATCTCCCCGGCGGGGAATCGAACCCCGGTCTCCCGCGTGACAGGCGGGGATACTTACCACTATACTACCGAGGATGTCACAACCATCAGAAATGAAATGTAATATTAAAAACTTCTCTTTTCAGTATCACATTCATAGTAAAATTAGATTTTTGACGCATGTGCAAGATTCCCACGATGACTGAAATGATACAGTTCAAACATTTGAATACTTTATCTAATCTAAAGTAAAAAAATATTTACAACTGTAGATAAATTTATTACTTGATTGTTTTGACGGTTCCATTCATGTTTGATTTACACATCATGAGAATTTATTTAGATGTTACTATATTTTAAAAGGAATTCCAGAGGCATTGCAAACACAGACAATGGTACTTAGCACCACTGATTCCACAAATTGTTGAAACATTTACTTTCCCCTAGGGGGTCTGAAATTTCTTAAGTAGTCTTCGTCACGGCATAGTCATTGTTATAAAAAATAAATAAATAACAGTAACAATTTCAGAAACAAAAAATACAAGAAAAATTTTTTTTACTTACTATTGAAGGTAATATATACATGAATAATTTATTTTATTTTTGAAATATTTATATAATTTTTACAGAATTTACAAAGTGAAATGAATGAATTATAAGCTAAAATATTTTTAATTTTAGACCTTCTGATACAGCTTTGATATTATTTTATTTTCTTTCCAACTAAAGCAACAAGGAAATAAATAATATAGTTAAATGATTAAACTAATGTAATTATCTGCGTAAAATAAAAATTTAATCTCAGAACCTAGTATATTTTTACAAAAAAATACTATTATTCTCTCTATATTTCTCAATAAAAATTAGAGATCGTATTATCATAAGCTTGATTATTTTTATATATTTACTATATATTTACTATGTGTGTGTTTCTACCTTTTAAAATATTTTACAGAGCTCCAGTGGCTCAGTAACTTCACGCCTATAAGCTCAGCAAATTGAAGCATCATTTGTCGCGGGCAGTGGTTGGGAGGGTGACCACGGTGCACTCTCCCTCACTGGGTTGCTGGAACTCCGTGGGTTGGGGACGTGTCCACGGTAATTTGTGACGTCCAAAGTCCTTCCGCTGGTGTGGCGTGGATGTGGAGTGGAGGTTGCCAGCTCAGGTGTGGCCTCGTCACCTGACCGTGGTTCAAAGTTGCGAGGCATCTTAATAGAGCAAAGTCGTACTTTCACCTTCGTGGTGCTCTAATCCAAAACGAAAGACGCTCTCTATTGACTTAAATTCGGCTAACCAACGGCATAGCGAGCTTGGCTTGTCCAAGTGTCATATGCAACAACAACACAAAATATTTTACTCTAATCTGATAATATTCAATTAAATTTGTGTTTACAGTGTGGGTGCACATTATGTTTTCAACTAAAAAATATCTACCGCCAATTTTAATACATAATTTTATGCATGTGACAAAAATTGCTAAATTCATTTTATTTTTCATGGAAAAAATACTTTTCATAAAAATTTGTAACTATTGAATTAAAACCGTAACTTTTTTATTAATAATTTTATATTCATACCACCTTATTATTAAATTACTTCATTTAGTCATCTCCAATTTATTAAGCTTCTTTGGCTTCAGCTTAATTATAAATTTCTTTGGTAAAAAATTAAAAAAAAACTAATTTATCAAACGAATATTTATATTAAAATATAACTATTAAAAATTAAAAAAAAAACTCAATTATTCTTAAAAATATTACTTGGAAAAATAATGAAATAAGAAATTCAGAACTTTTTTTTTTAATAACTTTCCTAAGTAGACTGCAGCAAGTCCCATGTGGTCTAGTGGTTAGGATTCCTGGCTTTCACCCAGGCGGCCCGGGTTCGATTCCCGGCATGGGAAGCATTAGGTTCCATGGTGTAATGGTTAGCACTCTGGACTTTGAATCCAGCGATCCGAGTTCAAATCTCGGTGGAACCTTGCTTTTTAATTTTTTATGTTTACATTTCACACACACATTCTTCTTTTATCAATTCTTTCATTAATAAAATTGTTTTATATTTAAAACTATTTTCATTAAAAAATAATTTTTTATTGTATTATTAAATAACAAAATTTTTGATAATTATAGAGATACAAATTATAGTAAACTTTGTATTATAATATTATAGATAAAAATTATATAGTAAACTTTCAAGTAGTTTCAACATACACTAATTTTATAATTTGCACCCTATATAAAGTTAATAACATTTCAATCAATTATTTAATCTGATTTATTGGGAAAATATTTTCGGAAATTTTAGTTCTTAACTTTAATAAAAATTTGAAACGAATATAAATATATAAATACAAATTTATTCAAACAAACTTTAAAAATAAAGTGATTTTTAAATAAAGATTTAATTTGACACATCATGTATTTGTCAAAAGCAAACCATAAATCAGATTTATTGCAATATTTTTAAACTTTAAAAATAAGATATTTTTATTCGAATAAGTTATGAGCAATTATACACAATCCACACGCATACCACACACACACACATAGTCACTGTCACTCGAAAAGGTTTCTTGATTTCAGTAAAAAATCAGGTATATTTCACATACTTTTAACCACTTTTATGAAAGTAAATAGAATGTAATTTTTAAAAATAACTCCTAGTTTTAAATATAATCCTTTTTATTGATTACCGAGTTGAAATTCTTCTTTAGTTAAAAGCGATAGAATGTGAAATTCATTTCCTATGAACTTTAATTAACAGTGATGTTCATTTCTAGATATTGTTTACTTCCTAATACAACTAGTTATCCTTGTTTTGCATTTCAAACTCAACCATTTCTTCCAAAAATTTAAAGATGTTTTTCATTTTTTTTTATTAATTAATGTTTTAAATATTTTCTAAATAGTACTTTTTTACTATTGGCTGTTTTGCTCAACAAGTAATATAAATACATAGCTAAACATGTCTTAATTAAACGTAATTCAATCATGTAAAGAGAAAAAATATAACTTTAAACGAGAATAAATAGAATTAAACGACATTATTGATACAAATTTAGAGTTCAAAATGTTCAAAAACATCCATGATCCAATCAAATTGAATTTCTTCCGAAATTTATTAAGAGTTTAATTTTAAATTTTAAAACTAGTTGAGTATTAGAAATTAAAGAATAGAAATTCACTTCATTTACAGGGAATTTCTATTTCTTTCCTAATTTTATTGAGTTTTTCATGAAATCTTGGTTTTTATCTACAAAAAATAAGCGTTAACTTTCTAATAATATTTAGTTACTAAGCTTTTTTTCTTTCCTTGTACGTTACTACAGAAAAGATAAATCATATATTCAATTAGTCGGTGCTCTAAGTTTCATATTAAGTTTTCTTGATTACGAAATCTATTTTCTCAGCTAAACAATTTAACATGGGAAATCTAGCTAAAAGGGAAGAAATGGAATCCCCCAAAACTCAAATCTCAATAAAAGGATTTTTAACGGAAAGATGTTTTTTTATTTTTTATTTTTTTTTAATTTTATTTTTATTTTTATTTTTTTATCCATTTGAGATTAATTTAATTTTTCGGGCTGTTATTTTGTATATATTTATTTAAAAAATAATTTCATTCAGAAATTATTTAACTTTATGGATGCGTAAGTGCAACAAACTTATGAAAAGAATTTTATTTATTTCATATTATTTATGATTGTTTACTTTTAGTTAATAATGCGATAAACTTAAAACAATTTGAATTATACGACGTATCGAAATATGTGAGGCTTTGCTTAAAGAAATGAATGCTGTTCTGATACGTCAAGTAAACCCAGAAAATTAATTGATTGCCACCTGTGAAAAAAAAGGACTTGTGTATGAAAAAATGTTATTCACTTTTCCATGGAAGACAAGGAGATGGTAGAATATTATAAGCCTACAATCCCATTAATGTTTCCTTTAACAAACTTTTTTCTCCAACAAAATTCTGTACTTGTATATATTTTATTTATGCATTGAGTGAAAAACTTGATAGTTTTTATTTGACTGACCCACACACACACTTCTGTAAACAGTTTTTCCTCGTACTTTCAACGCATTATTTATATGATTCTCTAAGGAATTATAACTGCTAAAACTTATACTTTCAAGTTAAAACTATTAAAAACAATGTAAGGGAATTATTATAGCAAAAATAAATCCAATCTAAGATGTATAGTTTTATATTTATTCTAACAAATTTTTAATAGGAAAATAAAGAAAAAATTTGCCGGTTAAACACTTTTTTTGTTTTAAATTTAGAAGTTTTAATTAAAAATAACATTAATCCATAAAAGATGTAATTCTATTAAAATGATTAATTTTGCTTTTAAATTTTTTTATTCCGAGATATTGTCCTTAAAAAATTATGATTATGGCTTATAGATTTTTTAATTCTCTCCTCTACGTTCAAATATTTAAATTTACTTTCATATTAATATATTTTATTACAAAAATATTGAGATGTGTGTCTCATACTTAAACTATGTGATTTTAGAGTGAAAATAATTTAATAAAATAAAAATTTTATATAGTATATTTAAATCATATGTAATATTCAAATCGTAAGAACATATGTACGCAATGCTAGAAAAATCAAATTTTTATTATAGCAATAAATTAATTATTTGCAGGAAAACGGCTTGTATAATATTCTTATTTTTAATACATTTTTATTTATTTTTTGTCATTTTCAATTCCGAATGATCGCTTTGCTTGTATTTTAAATATTTTCATAAAAAAAATCTTAATTATTTAATGAGATGCGAAACTTGTACTGTTTATCAGTGTACTGCAATCAGAACGATTTTTCTAACAAAAAAAAATTTTTGCTAATTAAAAAAAAAAATGGAGGCGCCGGGTATCGATCCCGGTACCTCTCGCATGCTAAGCGAGCGCTCTACCATCTGAGCTACGCCCCCTGACGTCAGCGAACTAAAACTAAATAACACATAAATTAAATAAAACCCAAGTGATTAAACAAAATAGGTCATACTGTGGAAATGATTTGGAGGATGAGGTTACACAGTCGAAATGAGATCAAAAGCCATACTTGTTTCTCAGATCTGCTGAAATGTGCTAATTTCAGTTCCTATCTCCACCCTCTAAAAACAGCAATTGGCAGCAATAGTTTTGTCAACCTAGCCCTGAGCTACTTGTGTCTCGAGAGAGAACCCCGATCTTCGGCTCCGGAAGATTTTGGCTATGATTCAGTGACTTGGCGATGCAAATAATGTGATAAATTTATCTGATTAGCAAGTTTATCTTATTTGAATATTTTTACTCCTTTTTTTAGTTTTCCTTTTTAAAACTTAGCAAAATTTTTCTTGTATAAAATACTAAGTTTCTTTAAAAATCTTTTGTACAAATAACTGATAAAATTTTTTAATTTTTGTATTATTTATAAATTTCCTCATTTATAAAAACTAAAATCTTTTTTTTTTAAATAAATGAGTTATACTTTGAATCGAATTAAAAATATTTATTGTATAGGCAGCTTGCGATTTTTATATCTTAGTAGAATTTTTAATTTAAAAGATAGACAGTCAACACATTAAATAAAAAAATATTTTAATTCTGTAGTTTTTTAACTGAAGCTTTTTAAAACAACTCGTGAATGCAAAAAAATAATAATTTTTAATTAAACATGACACGAATTTTAATTAAATTTAAAAAAGCGGCTTGAGCTAATAAATTTATAATTAACGAAACACAAAATATAGATTTGTGATATGAGCATAACAGAATTATCCTTTAATTCTGTCAAAGTGAAAAACAGAAGGAAAAAAAACTACTTGAAATAATGAATTTATAATGGAAGCAGGCATTTTTGTCATGTAAGCATGGCAAAATGACAATGTATAAATATTTTGGGTATATTTAGTTTAAAAATGTATTTAATTTCACCTTCAATTTTTTACACATGATATTTTATTCCCACTTACATTTATAATATCTTTATTAAACCTAGAAATCAGAAAGAAATGTGATGCTGAGATCTTTTATACAAATAAATGAAGAAATTTATAAATAACATAAAAAATTTATAAATTATTTATAATTTTTCTCATTTTTAAAATTAAAAAATTTATTTTTTACAAATAAATGAATTGTATTCTTAAAATGGACTATAGAGGTGTTCAATATTTACAGCTTGTGATTTATCTTATTTAGAAATTTTAATTTAAAAAATAGAAAATATATACACTAAATAATAAAATCTTTTAATTATATGCAGTTTTTTTTAATTGAAATTTATATTACGAAGTTAATTAAAACAATTCATGTGTGCGATAATTTTTTAAGCAATTTTTAACTTGAATTAACAAAAATTTTAATTTTTGCTTTAGAAAAAAAAAAACTAGAGACAATAATTTATAATTAAACCATGATATAGTGTCATTAATAATTGATTTAGTAAAATTAAGCTCACTATGGCATTTTATACCCCCCATTTATGTTTATCTTTATTAAAATACATAAATCAGAAGAAAATGTGATATCGCAATCCACCCTTCTTTGGTACTTACCTATTATCCCGTCGAACATATGTGCGAAAAAAAAATTTCGTTAATGATGCGCGATTTGGCACTGTATAAAATTCAAATAAAGTTTTTATCTATTTGAATTTTATATGGTGCTAATATGTAAATAAACTATTCTGCTTTTCCTTCATATCACGAAAAATAATTATTAAAACTAGCACAATTCTACGACTAAGGTAAAAAAGTCGACAGGATAATACATTAATAAACCTTTTTTCTTTCTTAATCGCTTTTTACTCGCACACAAGAAATAAAAGGAATATAAATAAGCAAATCGAAGGTCATAGGGTTGCTAAAACTTAAGTCCGAACAATATTCACATTTTATACCACCAAATTATTGTAACTACTTTCTTCAAATCCGCATGCATTAGAACTTCCATCTGGAATGGCGTGAATGTGGAGAGGAGGGTGCCAACTCAGGTGTGATCTCATCATCTGACCGTGGTTCAAAATTACCTAAGTACTTGGTGATGGGCGAGTATGATTAATCGTTAATCTAAAAGTACAGTCCTGGGCTCGCCTACAACGCAATGATTGTATGTACTTTCGAGTAACTAACTCTCCAGATGAACCAAGGAGCTACCAACAACAGTGTCTCCCAAATTACTGTTCAGCCAGCGTTTCCGAAGCAGACGCTTGGTTCATACACGTATGCTGATAGCAGTTCATCGACGACAAAGGCTGGAATTGGCATGCAAGTACCTTCACTGGACGTCTACTAACGGGCAAGATATAGCGTTTTCCGATGAAACACGTTTTATACTCAATCGAACAGATAGACGTTGGAGTATACGACGTGAAAACTCTGAAAGTAAATACCCTGCAACCATTGCAGGAATGGTACAAGCTGGAGGCAGAAGCATGTCTGGGGAATGTTTTACTTGCTTTCTTTGACTTCTCTTATCATTACGAAAGCCAAGAAGCATCAATACAAGTACGCGCCTGTCTTTGTGGACCCTATGCACTACTCTATGCGAATTGTTTTTCCTCAAGATGTTGGCATCTACCAGCAGGACAATGCTAAGTGTCATATAACTAGTACGTAGCTTGAAGAGCACCAAGATGAGTTTACCATTCTTAACTAGCCAGTAAACTCACCTGATTTAAAACCAATCGAAAAATTGTGGGGTCTTCTCTAGCGGGTTGTTCACTTCATGGATCCTCGCTAATCTAGCGCAATCCACTGCACTGGAGTCAGCGTGTCCTTCAGTAATCTAAATTACTGAAAGAGTCATGTCGAGTCCAATGCCTTCTTCCTGTACGTCTCGCAGCATTCCGCTCTGCGAAGGGTGGTTATTCTGACTTTTGACGGTGGTCACATTAATGTGACTGGACGGTGTGTAAAGTTAAAATTATGACATTAAAAATTTGTTATGCAGCATCATTTAAGAAGTTGATGTACATTTTTATAAAGAAAAAAATACAAGATTTTGTTTTCCAAATTATAAAAAGTCTTTTGCTATAAGTTTGTTCTGAATCGAAGTTAACTGCAAATGGTGTATATACATTACAAGTGGTTAAAATTTCTACTTCAGCAAGAAATTTAAATATTACAAATATATTATATTGAAAGTAACTAATTTCTTAACTTTTCAAAAAATTAAGAAACATAAATTCTGAAAAATCAGTACTGAGGGCAATCACCTGTGGTGATAATAACAGCATACATACGCCAAGACATTAATCAAACAGATTGGATGGAATTTACAGATACAGTTTCCTATGCAGGTTCAACATGATGTCACATTTTATTGAACTAGAAAAGTCCATCATTCAACAATCATCGAGTAGACGTTTCTATTAATTTCAAATCTGGAGAAATTACTGGTCAAAGTAGCATGAGAGCATTTTCTACATAAAAAAATGTCTACAATACCAGCAACAAGTGGTTGTGAACTTTTCAACTAAAGCGCATTTTACAGCAAAATTCGAATAAAGAATAAATCAACGGACCTTGCAAATAGAAATGTAACGGTAATTATTAACAGTTCCGTTAATGCTAACAACAAGTGGCCAAAACGTGGTTCAGCCATATCCTATAAAACTTCTGAGATTTATCCTTTAATTCTTTGAATAATATTGAATCTATTTAAGACAAAAATCACTAATGTCTGGTTCAAAATTGAAAAAATAAATAGTTAATCGTGAGTATTTTATAAGATATTAATTATAGATTAATTACTATAAAATTAATTACTAACTTTAAGTATGAAACGAAACAATAAAAAATAATGATAATTGAATTTATAATAAGTACAAATATTGGAACAATATGGAATATGTAAAACTCTAATTTAAACTAATAATTTTACAATATGTAATTGGAATACATAAAATAAAGCTTAGATTGGAACTTTCCTAGAATGTATAAGAATAGAATTTAGGAAAATTTAATAAAAGCGATTCTTTTTTAATAAAACGATAATTTTTTATTTTATAAATTATTTTTACATAAAAAAGAATGTACTTTGTTTTATTTTTTTAATTGATTTTATTTTTATTTATTATTTTTTTATCCTTTTTTACACACAGATAAAAATTCTTATTTTGTCAAAAAGTTTGATAAAATAAATATTTAGGAAATTTTTCAACACAAATTAAGCATTTTATATTTTTTTAAACTTTTTAATTTTTCCTTTTAAGAGCAATAACCCCTAAGTCATTTTTTATTAATAATAAAAAAAGGAAAAATAGCGGTTGAGTATAGTTATCAATATCAATAACAAGAAAATATTTTAAAAGTAGTTTGAAATTAAATCTTACTTGGAAATGAGTTTTAAGGAGGATGCTTAGAGTAGAATATTGATACTAATCTGAGGCATTGTGTGTATTCTCTCTCTCTCTCCTTGCCTTTAAGTCATCATAGCACCAAAAATAAATAATAGTAAAAGGTTATTTCTCCTCTACGGGTCTTAGAATACATATCAAACATTTTATATTTGCATAGTATTTTTTAGGGAAAAAACTTTAATTTTAATATGATATTATCCTTCTGATAAATCAAAGGGCGTTAGCTCATATTTAATCCGTATAATGTGTGCGTCTCTAAATTTTTTTGTTTTCGCATCGTAAATATACCTAAAGAGGAAGAGAACGTATGGAAATTGATTGTAAATGAGAGTTGTATTATTAAGATTGGGTCTATCTAAATAGTATTATTTCTATATGAGCAATAATTACATAAAAAAATTTTTTTGAAAATTTCTTTGGAAGTTAAAAATTTAATCTATTATTAAAAGATAATTTTTTTTGAGTAGCTATTCCAAGAAACTAGTTAAAAAATAAGAAAAATAATGTTACCGCCAAGGATCGCTAACACATTTCTCCCATATTTTATCCAATTTTTATTTACCGATCTATATTTCCTAAAATCACCAAATTATTATGACCCTTTATTTTTCTTTTTTGTATTTTTAAATAAATTATGTATGTGAATATTTAAAAAATGTGAAAAATTAATTATTATTTTTATAGGTATTTAAGTTTTCTTATTTCATAAAATTTTCTTCCTCCCATTAATAGAATATATGTAGTGAGAGACATTTTTTCAAATATTTAAATACAATTTTAAAGAAGGCATTTAATATAATATTTTTAAATATTTAAAGCAATCACAGAGTTAAAGATTTTCTAATATATTAATCATATTTATTTTTCTTATTTTTAAAGAAAAATGTTATTATTTAAAACACATTGGATAATTATTAATTAAGTATGAAGGCTGTAATTGTTTACATAGATATTTTAATTAAATATTGATTATTCTTTTTTCTATTTACTATATGTTAGAATAAATATTGTTTTTGTGCTTTGAAAATTAAAATTGTTTCATTTTATGTTAAAGGAAAAAAATTCTCCCCGGCGGGGAATCGAACCCCGGTCTCCCGCGTGACAGGCGGGGATACTTACCACTATACTACCGAGGACACAAATAGTTTCTATTATAATAATTAATATACAATTAGTTTTTTTCAAGTTATTCGATTCTAACGTGAAAATTAAGCAGGTAACAATAATTTGCTTGAAGGAAGCAGATTTCCGTTGGATCACATACTTATATAGTTCATAAGAAACTTTCTGTAACAAAATTCTTGGTTACTAACTCGAATACTAGTAATGATGAAATGGAAAAAATTGTCCTGTTACTTGAAACATAATCTTGTGAAAATAGAAAATAAAATTAGCATTTGTAATTAAAAATCATACCGTGCCATTACATGTAATTATTTCACAATCACAAACTTTTCATTATATTTTTGTAATTTCATTATTTAAGCATAAATTATCCAAATTTATCTTTTTAAAATATGTTCACTTCTGATTTGAAAAGTATTGTTACAAATTTGTAAATAATGATTATATTTGTCTTAAAATATCTCAGACAGATCAGAAATTCTCACATTTTGGGCAAAAATTGCGGTATTTAGACGTGTTGTAGTTTAAAAGCGGATTTCCTAATGATTTGGCGACTTGGCGACAGTTGGCGAGATTCTTGGCGACTTGGCGACGGTTGGCGAGATTTTTGGCGACTTGGCGAGAAATCGATACTTCTGGAAACATCCATCACCTAAGCTCTAGGACCAATATTTTTCGAGATAGCCTAGAAGCTTCCAGAGCCTTGGCGAAATTGGTAGATTTCTCCGCCAAGTCAGGTATAAATACCGCAGCCCGACATGGAAGAGTAGTAGAGTTTTGTGAAGACAGTCAGTGAGTGAAGACGATTAGTTGTGACTGCTAGTTGTTCTCTGTCTGAGGTATTTGAGACCTGTGATTGGAAGCTATTTCTTATTGTATCTGACGAATTGTAGCTGTATAATTGTGATTGTTACAGCGGGAATTTCGTTTATCTAGTGAAGTTTTTACGAATAAAAGTCTTGTGTTAATTAAGTGGTCGCTTTATTCAACTCTCAATCAACACGAACCCGTGGAGCTCGGTACAACTGGTGTCAGAATCGGGGTTGAAGAGTTGATGCAGCGTGTCACAAGAAAAATGGATATGGATTTAATGAAAAGTCTTCTCGAAAAATTAGCGGAGCAGATGGCTGAGATGAAAGCTGGACAAGAAGATATGAAAACTGAGATGAAAGCTGGACAAGAAGAGATGAAAGCTAGACAAGAAGAGATGAAAGCTGGACAAGAAGAGATTAAAACCGAGATGATGAAAGAGATAAAATCTGGACAGGAGGAGATGAAAGCTGGACAGGAGGAGCTTAAAAAGGAACTTAAGAAGGACATTGTAAGTGTTAAAGAAGAATTCTCCAACATCATTCAGGAGAAGATGAATGCAATGGAAGATAAGGTAACTTCAGTTGAAACTAAAGTTCTGAAGATAGAAGAAGAACGTTGAAGAAGCATTAGACAATATGAATAAGAAGATTGAAAGCTTGGAGAAGCAAATGTCAAACAAACATGAGGAACCCAACGTGGCATTTGTGCCTTCCCTAGCCAATATTAAACTTTCAACATTTGATGGGAAATCATCCTGGCAAGTATACAAGACCCAGTTTATGATGGTAGCGGAAGCTAATGGATGGAATCCCCGAGCCCAAGCTTTTCACCTGGCGGCTTCGTTAAGAGGAGACGCGGCTGACATTCTCGAGACGCTTCCGGAGGAGCAGAGGCACGATTTCCAAGCCCTATCGAGTGCGCTTGAGCTGCGGTTTGGAGATAAGTGCACTAAAGAATATTGCAGACTACAGTTAAAGTCCCGCTATCAAAAAGCGGGTGAAAGTCTGCAAGAATTGGCAGCCGATATTCAGCGACTTTCCCATCTAGCATTTTCCGACTGCCCAGCTGAGATACGTCAAGATTTGGCCCTCCATCACTTCATCGATAGTGTGCGGGATCCGGAGATACAGAAAACACTTAGACTCGCCGATGTCAAAGATATCGGATCTGCCCTAGTCTACGCACATAAGATAGAGGCTGCCCAGCAAGCCACGCGTAAAGACCAGTACTACATCAGAGCCGTCTCTGCTACTGATACGAACTATGATCTAAGAAAGCAAATTGAAGATCTGCAGCGAAAATTGCGTAGCTTAGAATTGAGTAAAGGTGGCAGAAACACGAAAATTCAGTGTTGGACTTGCGGTGGAGTCGGACACGTCCGTAGATACTGTCCAAAACAAAAAGATGGTGGAATTTCTAAAATGGAAATACGTCAACGCAAAGAAACTCTTCATGGAAATACTGATGTATTATCAAGGAAACCGTATAACAAAAGCTGCCGATATTGTTCTAGAGAAGAGAAGAACTATCAGTTAGTAAATCCTTCGGTACGGCAAGTTAATGTTTCACCCCCATCGAAACCAGACCCATGGAGTGATAAAGAACTTAGAGAAGCCCAAAAAGAAGACCCAGATATAAACCCAATTTTAGAATTAAAAGAATCTTCCAGTATGAAACCAAGTTGGCAGGATATCTCCACCTACAGTCCTGCTACTAAGCAATATTGGGCTCTTTGGGACTCACTCCATATAAGAAATGGTGTCTTATACAGGAAATGGGAGTCCGATGATGGACGTAATTTCAAATGGCAGCTTGTTCTTCCAAAATCAAGAATTTCAGATGTTTTGAAAGAATTGCACAGTAGCTCAACTGGAGGCCACTTCGGAGTAATGAAAACTCTACAGAAAGTTCGAGAACGCTTCTATTGGAGCAAAACGAGACAAGATGTAGAGAAATGGTGCCAATCTTGTGATGACTGTGCGGCACGTAAGGGACCAAAGAAACGTAGCAGAGGAAGGTTGCAGCGGTACAACGTAGGAGCACCTTTTGAGCGGATAGCATTGGACATTTTGGGTCCTTTACCACGATCCTCAAATGGCAACAAATACATACTAGTTGTCATGGACTACTTTACTAAGTGGCCTGAAGCGTTTGCAATCCCCGATCAAGAGGCGACTACAGTAGCCGAGGTTCTAGTGCAGCAATGGGTTTCCAGATTCGGCACACCCTTACAAATTCATTCTGATCAAGGGACAAACTTCACCTCTGTTGTGTTTAAAGGAATGTGTCAAATTCTCGGAATAGACAAGACGCAGACCACGCCACTACACCCACAATCGGATGGCATGGTAGAGAGGTTTAACAGAACCATCTTGAATAACCTCTCCCTTATGGTTTCCAGAAATCAGCAAGATTGGGATTTGAAGCTACCGCTGTTTCTGCTTGCATATCGTAGTGCTGTCCATGAGACTACCGGATATACTCCTTCACAGATGCTCTTTGGTCGCGAACTTCGTCTCCCTTGTGATCTTCAGTTTGGTCGTCCACCGGATACATCTTCATCGCCAGAGGAATACCTTCGAGACCTTCAGGCACGTCTTGAAGATGTCCATAACTTCGCTCGAGACCGAATCAACCTGACGACCGAAAGAATGAAGACAAGGTATGACACAAGAGCGACAGGACATGAATTTCAAGAAGGTGACAAAGTTTGGTTGTGGAACCCGATTCGACGTAAAGGACTTTCTCCAAAGTTGCAAGCCAACTGGGAAGGTCCCTACACAGTCCTAAAAAGACTGAACGACGTCGTGGTTCGTATAAGGAAATCATCTTCTTCAAAACCAAAGGTAGTACATTATGATAGATTAGCTCCTTATCGTAATGTAGAGTAAAAATCAGTAGACCATGGTCTCTTTGTAAATAGTATAGATAATTTTAATCTTTTCTATTTTCTTGTATTTTTAGTTGCTTGTGTATGTAATGTGCTCTGTATCCTCTTGAAATGTAAATTCTTTTATATTAAATTTGGCCTCCTATCAGGGGATTGTACTGCCCGGGACGTGCAGTCCTTGAGAGGGGGCAATGTTACAAATTTGTAAATAATGATTATATTTGTCTTAAAATATCTCAGACAGATCAGAAATTCTCACATTTTGGGCAAAAATTGCGGTATTTAGACGTGTTGTAGTTTAAAAGCGGATTTCCTAATGATTTGGCGACTTGGCGACAGTTGGCGAGATTCTTGGCGACTTGGCGACGGTTGGCGAGATTTTTGGCGACTTGGCGAGAAATCGATACTTCTGGAAACATCCATCACCTAAGCTCTAGGACCAATATTTTTCGAGATAGCCTAGAAGCTTCCAGAGCCTTGGCGAAATTGGTAGATTTCTCCGCCAAGTCAGGTATAAATACCGCAGCCCGACATGGAATAGTAGTAGAGTTTTGTGAAGACAGTCAGTGAGTGAAGACGATTAGTTGTGACTGCTAGTTGTTCTCTGTCTGAGGTATTTGAGACCTGTGATTGGAAGCTATTTCTTATTATATCTGACGAATTGTAGCTGTATAATTGTGATTGTTACAGCGGGAATTTCGTTTATCTAGTGAAGTTTTTACGAATAAAAGTCTTGTGTTAATTAAGTGGTCGCTTTATTCAACTCTCAATCAACACGAACCCGTGGAGCTCGGTACAGTATATATTATAACTCGTTATAAATAAGAATATTACATAAGAATATTAACGATTTAATATCATATAGATGTCAAGAATAATCAAAAAATGAAACAAGTTTATTTAAGATAAACAATTTTAATAGTTATGATCATTTTATTTTTAATATTAATATTTAAAATTAGGTAAATTAATAATTATTACAGCTTTACTTTTTTGTAAGAGAAATCATTTTTTGAAGCATTTTGCAATCAGTAGAAATAAATATCTAAAACAGCTTGTGTGAATATTCAGTTAATAAGAGAGCTATTCAGTTTCATTCAATTTTTCATAAAAAAATTGTAAAACTCAAGGAAATATAGAAACTAACATATTTATATATTTAAATCAAATTGAGAGTATACAATAAATTGATGGATGTGTGTAAAGCTATTGATATGTAAGTACTTCTAATGAGGCGGTTAACAATTTTACTCGAAAATTTTCAAATCTCATCAAGGGAGATAAATCACTTTTCGTAAGTTCTATGAAGACAATTAAAGTTTGACTAAAAATTTAGAATTTTAATCACTGTATAGTTAAATATGACTTTTAAAATATTAAAACACTATTAAAAAAATATACTCAAAATATGAATAAAATCTATGAGGATAATTTTGAGATAATTATGCAATTCATTTCGGTATTATAAAAACCCAAAAGTTCATCTTAAATAATTTTCAAATGTTTTTTAATAAATTAAATATTTCTATTTGTTTCAGTGTGTGATCTCCTGGGTTTTATGAAGAATAGTGGTACTAAATGAGGCAGACTAATGGAAAGATTATGACCCCCAATCCATGAGTTTTCTATAGTAATGTACATATTTCTAATGAAAGTTATGCTACATTAATATATCATCGCTATTAAAAATCTGATTAATGTTTATGTTTATTACTCAGGTTTTCTACCTAAGAATAATAGAAGTCTTACTACTATTTAATAATAACTACTTACAAAATTTTCAAGTAATGTGATAGTTAAGATAAGTTTAAATGATGCTTTACAATTTTAAAATAAAGTAAAATAAATTTTTAAGAATTAGAAATTCCAGCTTTGCACAGCATGAATTCTGAAGTGAAAAAAATCCTATTATACTGCCCATTAAGAGAAACCAAAACAAATGCACAAAATTTACATAAATTAAGCATGAGAGGCACATTAAATTAAGCTAAAATATCGTGGGACTTAAAAGAAAGAAAAAAAAAAAACAACAGCAACACAGACAAAAGATGCCCAATTTCCAGTTATGAAAGGCCTTAAAAATAAAATAATAATTGCAAAATTTATTAATAAAAAATACAAAATTACTTAGAAGTGATTCAACAATTTAAATCAGAAATTTCTTCCAATTCCTCTAAATATCGCTTGGTAGCACTAATTAATAAGGGAGGGGGAACAACAGAGAAAAAAAGAAATATTGAGAGAGATTTCAAAAATAATAGCTTTCTAACTCAACAATTTTCATTTAATACAAATTAATGAAAAAAAGTTAAAACATTAAAATGTTTTTGAAATTTTTTTAAAAGCAAATTGGAATATTTTACGTTTTTAAAGTCTTGCTTTAAGCATTCCCACAGCAATTATTTTCAAAAGTTACAGCAATTTATTGTCATTACCACCACGTGACTTTACCTGTATGTAAAAAAAGAAAGATTTTCCCTCCCTTTCATCTTTCCTATTCAGAATTTATAATATTGCTGTTGTGTGAAAGGCAAAATAAACTTATATTCATACATATTATTTATATTTTATTTAAATTAATTTAAATTTTTGTTGATTATATTATTTTAGTTTGATAAGTGTTATTAAATTTTAGTTGATAGATAACCTGTGTGGAATCACTTTACCTGACATACGCACATGCATACACTCGCTTTCAAAACAAATTATATATATATATATATATATATATATATATATGAAATAAGTGGTTGCTATAATTTGAAGGTGTAAAATTGTAAAATTAGAATATTGTTTACATTTATTTTTAGCAACCCTATTAGTTATTGAATCTCAATCTAATTTGAAATGAAGTTTGCTAATTTGTTTGGTCATTCACATTTTCCCTATGATTTCTGTTAGCGAAAACCGATTAAAAATATTGATGATTGCAGTACCACGTTTCTTTCTGATTTCTCAATTTTAATGAAGATATTATAAACAATATATAAACTTTAGGTATAAAATACATCATATCTAATGAAGTCACAGTAAAATGAAATATTTCTCATTTATATTTATAAAAGATTTTAGAAGGTACTCTGCATTTTATATAGGAAATATATTATATAAGTTTTAAGAAAGTAATTAAAAAATGAATAAAAAATATATTCAGGAATTTTTAGTGATATATGGTTAAAAGAACATATTCATGCACACACACACACACATTTCATTTCTCTCTATAATATTTTTGCTCTTAAGTTATCTGTATTTTCAAAAGACTTTATTTTAATTAAGATTGTGTTCTTATTATTTAGGTACAAACAAATATTACAAATCTTTCATTTGAATAAAAATTATTTTTTTATCTTATAAATGTGTATTTTTATGTCTCAGGCAAAATACTTTGAGTTTAATGAATAATTTATTATTTTAGAGCAGCCAATAGTAATTTTGATGGAAACAAAATTACTATTGGTAGGCAAAGTTTCCATTTATAAGTGACAAAAAATATATACAGATCTGCTTATAAATTAACATTTAAGTGTCAGCATGCAATGCTATTTAGCCAATCATGTGGCATATTGGTAGTAAATGACAAGTTTCATACATTATTTTGTTGGTATAGCCAGTAATAAAAAATAATTCACAGTTCTAATAATATAGAATTTATACACACACAATCAAAATCAATTAACTAACTAATACTTCGTTTTATTTATGAAAATATAACAATACTAAGCCGCTGTGTTTTGAAAGAGAGTACACATAGAACCTGCATTTAATAAATCTGCTATGTTGTTAATCACAGGATACAGTTGCTAATCAGATAAACTTATTGCATCATTTATGTCGTAAAATCATTGAATTTTAGCCAAAATCTGTTACGCAATGCGCATACTTTAAAATTTTCATAAGTAGCCACATTTTGCGACTCTACCTCGAGACATTAGTTCAAAATAGAGTCGAAAAACTCTGTTGCCCACAAGGATTCTAACGCAAGCGTATTGTGTAATAGATCTTGGCTTAGATTTCATGCATTTGGTGATATGAATAATGTGACAAGTTCATGCATTAAGTAATTGAAACTATAAGTAAAATATGGAGAATTTTCCCTTCTTCATATATTTATATATATATATATACATGCGCTCTCTTTCATTCAAATCTAGAGTTACTTAAAATAATATTTTTTCTTATTTTTCCTCTAGTGTTAAAAATTGGCTTTCGTAAGCACAACAAAATATTTAATCAGCAGATTAATTCATCTTGTTAATGTATGCAGATTCTATGTTTTACATCTATATCTACTACAACGCTTTGATCTTTTATAACTTTTTCATAACTATTACAAAATCTTTATTTACTTTACATGCTTTTATATGCATGTTGTATATTTAGAAAAAAAAGTAACTCTTGCCTTGAATCCCTAACACAGCAACTTGTACAACATTTCTCAACATCATTCGTTCCCTTGGCGTAGATCAGCGCTGCCCAACCTTGTGCTTGTCAATCGTTTTGTTTGTGCTCGTCAATCTGATTAGATACTATGAAAAAATATTTTAAAAATATCCATAAATTTATATTTCTTAATTGTTAAAATTTGGTAAGCAATTATAGTCACAAGCGATACCTTGCAAGACGTTATAAAATAATTGAGTGCAAATTCATTCTTATTTTTTCGTCATTATGCAGTTTAGAACTCAAAGAAATGTCGAAGTTTAAAAGAATTATCAATGATTTAAAGGTAAAAAAGTTATGTAGATACCAAATTACTTTAATACCGGAGATAGAAACTTAAGGGAAATTTATAAATGCTGGAAATTTCCTGCTTTGGATTTACTTATTTTTGTCAAAGTGGATTTTCAACTATGAAATATTTAAAGATAAAATGTAGATCGAAAATTACAAATTAACTCTTGAATGACTGTATGAGTTTTGCTTTAACAACATATGTACCGTAGTACAATAAACTGGCTGAAGAAAAGCAATGCCAGCCTTCACATTAATTATCACCTATTTGTTGTACATCAAATTTGAATTTTACTGTATTTTATACTGTATTTGAATTTTACTGTATTTTATACTGTATTTTTTTTACTGTATTTGAATTTTACTTAATAATGAGGCATATCATAGTTTAATTGTAAAATTCTGTATTGCTTTCCCATCATTTATTAATTACCATTAAATAATTGTATTTTATAAGTTTGTAATGTGAGAATTTAAAATGCGTTGTTGAGTGGGTAAATTAAAAAGAATTAAAATTACTATACTATTTCAATAATATTTTTATTTTGAAGTTTGTGATAAAAATATGTTTTTCAAATTCAAAGTAGACAATTTTTAGAAAGGAATTTTTTTTATAATTTCTTTCAAAAGAAATTTATAAAATAAAAATATATTATGAAATAGCTGTTAATTTATTTTAAATGAAAAAAATGCTTATCTTTAATTTCAAAGAAATTAAATCTAATATTTTTTTAACGTTTTTAAAGGTGAAAAGATTTTCAAATGTATATACATACACCAAAAGAAAATTAACTAAGAAACAGCTCCATCTATTGATGACCGAAAAACATCTTGTACATGTCTCGCTTTCAATTTTTGAATTCAAAATGTACCCGTAATAGGCCAAAGGTTAGGCAACACTGGCGTACGCCTAGGGAGTAGTTGACGAGTCATGCTATTTTTAGATACTCATACATTTTTAGATATTTTTAGATACTCCATCTTTGGGCTTCCAAAATCTGCCGCTTCTGTAAGTAACTTAGATAAGCTGTCTTTCTCATGACATACATATAACAACATGAATCATGCTTGCATATCTCTCCAGAATTGTTGCATACCGTTTCCTCTGGATTACATGTCTTCCACATCACCTACGTGGACATAATGTCAATTGATGACAATAATTATAATGTTTCAGCTCTTTCACAGTGTCTATAGGCTTGAAAATATTCTCTTAGTTATTTTTTGTATTTTATATTTTAACTTTTGCATACGTTTATTTTTTCACTAAGTTCCTAACCAAAAATATTATTTATTTTTATTTTCGTTTTAAATATTAAGCTAGAAAAATAATAATAGAAAAATATTTTCCAAAAAAATTTTGATTTTGAAAACTGATCAAATGATTCATACTTCTCTAAGATGACTTGTCTTAATGCTATTTTTTACAAATGAATGAAAATCGTAAAATGAAACTAAAGATAATTCTAGTAAAAAAAATTCCTGAAAATTAAAATAATTATAATAATATAAATAATAATAAAATAAATGATAATAAAATTTCTGAAAATTAAAATGCTTCAACAATAAATTAGGAAAATGAAATAAATTAAAATGTTTTATTTGTTGTTCACTGTTGAAGAAGTTGTTTTAACAAACACTATTATTTATGATTTAAAAAAATATCGGTGAGAGTATTGATATTCATGAAATTGTAAAAAATATCACATTTTTCTTTTCTTGATTTTTTTTTAAAAATAATATGTTCTATTAATTACTCTAAATATAAGAGCTATTTTTTGAATGCTGATTAAGATTAAATGCTGTTAATTTTTTAAAGACCTTTTATAATCTTAACTATATTTTTTAACTATTATTTATATCTTACCTATAATCGTAGCTATTTTTCGCTTATTAATTTTACATTATTTCGTGTTTAGTTTTATTGTTATTTAATGTTCAATTTTATTATTATTTTATTATCTTAATTTTATCATTGTGTATTTAATACTTATTTAATCATTCATTTATTCCAGCTATTTATTTATTGTGATTTTGCATCTTAAAAAATACACCGAAATAAGTACTATTTGCGTTATGAGATTTTTAAATCATTAATATGTTACAAGGAATTTCATTTCTTTCGCAAATATTTTTATACAAAATGAAAGGTAAGCAGGCAAGAGTTATTTCCATTATTTTCTTTAATATTAAGATTATTCTCTTTATGATTCGGATTTTTTTGTTTATATTTTTTAATAATTTTTGTTCTTTTCTGTTTGAAATAGGGAATTATTACTATACTACTGAATTGCATACGTGATTAAAAAAATTTAAAGCATAAAAGTGATTAAATTGATATAGGAAGAATCGAGAATATATTATTAAAAATGCAACTGAATAACAAAACAAAACAAAAAAAGAAATCTTTCTCCTTTGTGGGGGATCGAACCCCGGACTAATGATTGACAAAAGTTTTCAATATACAAGGAAAATTTAGTGAAATAAAAAAATATTATTTTAATTTTTATCTAAACTGCTGGAGGTTGAATTTATATATATCATAATACATGTGTATGATTCCCACAGTGATAAAAGCGATATATCAGACAAAACTTGAAATACCTTATCTAATCTAGTGAGAAAAAAAATCGTTACACGCGATTCAAAATTATAAAATCGCGGGTATTTTACCGCAAGCTATTCATATAGGTTAGCTGATCTCTTCTAGTCTCTTTGTGCATACCAATAATTTAAACAAATGAAAATAAAAACATTTATTAGAAATTAGAATAAAAAAATCATCGAAGAAAAGAAAACTATATAAATACTTTCAAATAAGTTTAAAAAAAATAGGATATTTTCTTAATTTATATATTAATAGCATGCACACAGAAAAAATATTCTAAATGAAGGAATATTTTTTATTTGTGAATTTTAAATGAATTATATATATTAAAATATTTATGGATTTAGAATTTCTAAAAGTATAAAAAGCCTTAATCATTTTATCCAACCGCTATTTAAATAATATATATATGTATAAATAATTAATTAAATATGATTTTCTATTAATTATTATAAGTATTTAACCTCAGAATCCTGTATATGTCTACTGAAATATATATTTTTTTATTTTTCTATTACATCGTTCAATAAATTTAAAGGATTAGCGAGGTTATTTTTCTTAGTGAAAACTATTTCCCTATCTTTTTAAATATTTTGTTTACGTTGATAATATTTAATTAAATTTATGTCTATCATGTGTGCGTATAGTAAATTTTAAAATGAAAAAATATTTACTTCCAATATTTTATGCCCAATTTTGTATTTGCTACCATAATTGTCAAATTTAGTTTATTTAACTTTCATGGAGAAAATTATTACGTTTATTATTTTTACAATTTAATTAAATAGTAATTCATATTGGTTATTTCACCTTCGAACTGATTTTCAACGATTATTTCATTTACCCATCCACTCACATTCATATTTTCATTTACAAAAAATGCATATTTAATAAAATACTTCTGGTAATCCGATATTAAAAAAGCAACTAATTTATCAATTGAATTTATTTTAAAATAATTATTTAAAATTCAAAACAGAAGTTTTTAATATAAATAAATAAGAAAGCACACGTAAGTCCCGTGTGGTCTAGTGGTTAGGATTCCTGGTTTTAACCCAGGCGGCCCGGGTTCGATTCCCGGCATGGGAGGAATGAGGTTCCATATGTCATCTACAGCTCATAATCACAGCATTAATTTCTCGTTGGAATCTCTTTTTTTTATAGGCACTTTTAATTTCTTATTTCTTAAAAATTCATAAAGCAATTTTTGAACAAAAAATTATTCTTCAACCTCTCAGGTATTTACTATATTGTTAAATGAAGGCATTTTTAGAAAAATGAATTTCAAATTATTCCTAAAAAACGATATTTTTGTTCTTAGTATCAGGCACATTACAATTAGAGTAATATGATATGCTGTTAAAAAATTATGTTCAATAATTTTGATACAAATATTTATATATATAAAATGATGAATGTGTTAAAAACACTAACTGGGATTACACAAAGAATCGATTCAGTACTAAAATCTAAACGATAAATATTTACTAATTAATTTAATTAATTACTTTAAATTTTAAATTATACTAATTACAAATTACTCTAATTTTTTTATTCAAGTTCAATTGAAAGTAGTCTAAAATGTAAATAAATTTTAATTCTAAATTTACAAAACTTATTTGTATTTTATAAATACTGGATTACTTTTAAAATGACAAGCAAATCAATTTGTAAGTTTTCTTATTTTCAAATAGTTTTATTTATATTTATTTTTAACAAAGCAAAAATTAGTTTTACACAGAAACCTAATATTGTCTTATAAACAAGAGAAAATAACTTAAATAAAGAAGTTTGATGATACAATGTTCATTCGATAGATGTCGCTAGTATCTTATTTTATTTTAAAGTTTCACAGCACTTTTTTTTAAATTCTATTGTGCAGTTGTGTGAACCTACGAGAATAATGTCATTAGTATATTTGTTTGATAAGCAAGAAAAGCGAGGTATATTAATCAATAATTAAATTTTTAGGTAAAGAACATATAAATACCCTTTAATAACTTTATATAAAAGGAATATCTTAGTAAAATCTTATTGAATTAATACTTATTTTGAAATTAATGGCAGACTGATAAATAATAAAAGTTATCTAATTTTAAAATATTTATATAAAAAAAACTACTATTAACCAAAAGACAATATAAATAATTATTAAATTTTATATGTTGACCATCAAAATTTGATAGTAATAATGAGAATTATATAATATTTTGCAAATTCCTATGTATATTATTTAGTATTATATTTATTATTATTTATTTCTAATGGATTTATTATAATATTTTTATTAATATTTATTAGTTAATTAATTTATTATTATTTTTTAACTTACTGCTAAAGCTTAGAGCTTAATCATATGAGTAAACTCTGAGTTTTGAAATTAAAATTTTTATACGACATATGATGACATCATCCACTTTTTAAAAAATACTAACTTTTTAATTATTTCTATTTTTCTTCGTCATTGATACAAAATTGCAACACCTGTCTTATTATAGCATGTTATAATAAATGATTTATAAAATTATGTAAATGTTCTTTCGATTATAAATCCTCACTTGCTTAATGATCAGCTTTTGAAATTGAAAATAGAATATACTCGTATAATACATTTTGGTGTTTTCGTAAAAGCAATTATTGATATATTATCTGTTATTTCGTTACTGTGTGAATCTCAGATAAATGAAGAATATAATTTATACCACATTTTCTTAATAATTTTGAGCCTTCAATATAATAAGAACTCAATGCAGTGAAAATTTTAAATGTGCGAATTTTCTTAAGTGAGCTTCCTCTTATTTAGAAAATGTGAGGTATTTGTGATGAAAGGACCCTCGTTCGATTCAAATTAATGATTTACAAAGGAAAATAGATGAAGTCCTGCTTTCTGCAAATATATCTGCCAGGGTGGTATTTAGGTTTTTTACTGGTATCTTTCCAGACAAACACATGAATAAAGTCCACTTTACGTGAAAATGTTTTTCCTTGCATTACAATATTTTAATTTCCATCATGATCTTAAAAAATCTAAATATGGGTTAATGTTGTTACGCTATTATCCCTCAAAACTGGAAAAAAAAAATTTAAAATTAAAAACACAATTATAAATTGTATTTTCTTAATGAAATCTTGAAGATTTGTACTAAATGCGTATTTTTTTATTTCCTAACCTTTTATTAAGTTGAAGATCTTAATTTTGTACAATAATTTTACAATATTTTTATTAATTTTAATGTAGAAAGGTTCAGTTGGCATAGAATATTTAACCTCATACATATTCCTAAATTTTATTTAAGAATATGTTTGAGATTATATTACCCTTAAGTATATGTTAATAAAGACGAAATATTATTAATATATCAGCGCCAATGTTTTTTTTTCCATAAATATTAACAGATCGATGTGTCCTGTTATTAATGAGATTAATATCAACCCAAATGTGTAAACTGGACGAAAGGCATCGCTAAAATTAGTTTGTCACATTCAGTCACTTTTTTCATGTGAGCGCTGATTTGATCGAAAACTAGATTTTAAACCACACATTCAAAACTATAATAAACATCCATTTCTAAAATATTAACTAAACTCAAAAACTACTGAAAAAATACTTAAGATTCCTGGAGTTTTCTATGAATAACCTAAATTTCTTTAAAAGTACAAATATTATAATGAAATAAAATTTCGGTGTAAATTCAACCAGCTTTGTATGAAAGGAATAATTTATTTAGAACATGATTAAAAAAATTTAGATTATATTTCCACCTCCAATTTCTTCATTCATTCAAAATTTAAAATAATAAATATGAAAATAATACTAAAAAATAAGTATATTCTATTTGCAAAGTTAAATTTCGTTTTGATATAGGTGATTTCATTAATTTAAAAAAAAATGATAAGGAAAACTTTTGTTATAAAGAAAACATTGTATTAATCATGAGAACTTTGAAGTATTTCAATTTAGAGTAATGTTTCTATATCAAAATAATTCGAAATGAAAAATTTCAGTGTCACAGCAAATGGGCATTTTTAAAATTTTTATATAATAACTAAATTTTTATTATGGTTATTAACATTATATTGCTCTTATTTTAGTTGCAATGTTAAAAATATTCCATTCAAATAATGTAAAATATGTATTCAGTTATATTCATTCTTACTTAGGATTTGAAAATATAGATAAATGGAATTCCTAAATTGTCCCAGAATATATTCAAACTAAAAATAGAATATAGGTAAATATAAAGATGATTTCTAATACGATTGAAGAAAACATTCCTGTTAACCAAATATTAAGTTCGCTAATCATAAGTAATCCAAATAATTCCTTAAAAGTATTTGCGATGTTTGGAAACTTTAAATACCATTTCTTTAAAATATCATGATTTTGTAATTCGAAATATATACTAAACGAAATATACACATTATTTCAATCTGAAATGAAGAATGAAGTCGTAGATGCATTCGAATTTGAACCAAAAATTCTGTAACATTTTAGTTTGTTTATGCAATGAATATTATTGATCAGATATAATAATAAATAAATAATCACTTTTAACACAGAAAAAGTATTAATCTCAAAGTTTTGTTTCCATAGAAAATCATTGTGAATATTTGCAGACTTATTTTTGAGAATTTTTTATACTTCAACAAAGAAAACCTATAATGAGTTTAACTAACCACGTTTTCTGTATAAAGCAATTTTTTTGTGATATTATTACTCCTTATTCCTTTTTAAGACTTATTTTTCTTTGGGATAATAATGTGTACCCTATTAAATCATGATACCATTTTACAATTTGCATTAATTTTTAAATTAAGTTCAACTTTGTAATTAATTAAATATTTTAGAAATTATTTTCACTAACTTAACTTTTTCATTTTAATTGTAGAATACAGTTGTATTAAGAATTTTATGTTTTACAGTGAATTAAATAATTTTATACAAATAATAAATATTTAGAAAGCCATATTTTTTTTAATCTCTTAACATCAAAATATTATTAAATATTTCTTGAATAGGTAACATTTCTTTTCTATGTTTGACCATGAATTTCTATAAATAAATTTTATAAGAAAAAATCATTTTAAAATCACTTAATAAGACAAACGGTTACATTTTTGCAAATAATAATTGAATATAATTATTAAAAGTAATTAACAATTTAATAAAAGAAAACTGAATCTTCTTAACTTTTGGGGATCCCTTTATTAGTGGAAAATTCACTCTTTCATTTCCTGCTTATGAAGTTTTCAATAAACATTAAAATTCTAATATTAAGGCTAAATAACTTTTTCACTATTGATATACATTTTAAATCTATTTTCATGTCTAATATTTTTTATTATCATAAAGACATTTATGCAATAAAAATCGTATCAAAAAACTTATATACATTCATTAAACATTTAAAATTTTCGAATAAATTAATCAGTTTTGACCAACTTCCTTCCGTGCGTGCCAGGCGAAGTCACTTGGTAGGAACGAACACGTGACAGTAACTAGTTTTATCAGGAAAACGAAAAATTTTAACCTAAAACCACTAATGAAAAATTATGAAAAAGAGATTCTGTTACTTCTAAATGGTGCAATATGAAATAAACAAATTTAAATTAATTCTATAAAAAATTAAACAGAAAAGACTTTAAATGTTTCGTTATGCTTTAAATAAAAAATTTAATAAAAAGCAATGTCGCACAGTCTGTATGATGTTTATGACCTTCGACTCGCACTACGTGGGCTCGGGTTCGAATCCCAAATAAGGTTCGGATGTAAAACTGGGAAGAAGTCGGACTTTCTTCCTGTGAAATGAATCCACATCTTAAAAGAAAGCAGCTTAAGATCTCTTGATCCTGTCTGGAATCATCGTCCCCGTCAATAAATATTTTCTACTTCTATTTGTTGTTGTTCCTTCTCGTGTACACTAGATAGGAAACACGCGACAAAAATAAATAAATTAATTAATTAATTAATCCGTGGAAGATACGGATCGATTAGAAAAAAACTACTTTTATTTTTTAGAGCTTTTTTTAATTTAAAGTATATGCATTCATAAAAAAAGTTTTATTCTAGATTTTATAATGTTCTTTTCCTTTTAAATTTTAATATTTAAATTAGTTTTTATTTATTGATACGCATTTTATGATTTTTATAAAAATATTGAAGCGCATTACAAACAACTTGAGGGATGAGAATATTACTTTCGAGTGAAATTATGTTAGTGAAATGAAAAGCTTAAGATAGTATTTCAAGTCATATGAAATATTTAAAAACATTTACGCAATTTAAGAAGCATGTACACAAGATAAAAATATAAAAGCATGTACGCAATGTAAAAATAGTGCGCAGTGTAAAAAGCAAGTTTTTTAAATTTCGATTAAAGCTTAAGCAACGGTTACTGATAATTACACGAAGGTGACTTCTGATATAATTATATTTTCCACACACACGTAGCTTAAATTTTAAATTTCCTCTGGAAGCTTTCGAAGGTATTTTTTTCTGTGAAAAGAAAAGCCGGTTTCCACAATTTTTTAATCACTAAGTAGAAATATATTGCTTAATTCAATAAGATGCCTCATTCAGAAAAAAATATTGTAGCAATTGATAATTTTTAAAAATGGAGGCGCCGGGTATCGATCCCGGTACCTCTCGCATGCTAAGCGAGCGCTCTACCATCTGAGCTACGCCCCCTGACACACACGAAACAACAATCTAAAAAGATATGAATATAAATGATATTCAACTGATTAAACAAATGATGTCTCACCGTTGAAGTTATGAGATTGAAAACCAAACTTGTGTGTGCGTGTGTTATTATAATTCTGATAGAATCTGCTTTGATTGTGTCACTACTCTATAAATCAAGGTTGATAGTTATTGGCTTGTCAATCTTTGGCTATTGGGGGAACTACAAAAATTTTATAATAAATAAAAACACATTATTTGGAGAGAAAAGGGAACATGTGTATGTATTTTCATATCTGCAAATTGTTATAACTGATAATTCATATAAATCATGATATTTGTGAATTAAATATTCTTATTGAAAGTGATTATTTTTTCATTCACATTGTGAATAAGTAGGACATTGTGCTCTAGTATAGCAAAATTTGCATCTAATCCTTCATGAAATAAGTTTAAACTACAGTTCTAAGCAGAAATTCATTGTTAAATTTGTTTTGGAAAGTGTGATCTAACAAATGTGCTGATTAAAGTCTCTCTTGAAATAACACAATAGTTTTTCTATTCCTCTAATTTTTGTTATTTAACTGTTACTAAAAAACAGTTATTTATTATTTTTGTTTGAAATTCTCCATGAATATTAATTCATTTCTATCATATAAAATTATCAAAATTCTAGTCAAATAATTTTGTTTGTTCATCTTCACTTTTCATAAATGATTTCTCAATTTAAATGCATACTTTAAATCCTAATATTTTTTTAAATTCATAATGGCAAATAATAATTTTTGTCTGAAAAATGTCTCAGTTTTATCAAATATTAACACAAAATATGTAGAGCATAGTTCTGATGTGGTGAATATCACAAATAATTTTAAAAATAATTTCGTATACTACATATGGTAAAAAAATTTTTTAACAATATAAATTAATAATAAAACTTCAAATAAGTATTTTTAAGGCAAAATAATGAGTTTAATGTGCTTAAAGAAATCCTGTAAATATACATGCTAAGTAAAAGCAATATGCTTCTTTATTTATTTACAACAATTTTACAAATTTCCTCAGTTCTCAATCATAGAGGTCATTTGTTTGAGGGAAAATATAAACATCTGTAAAACTTACACAAGTCAAAACTTTCTCAACTTCAGTTTCAAAAAATTAATTGGTTCTCACAAATAACTTCGTAAAAAAAAAAAAGCATAGAAAATTTTGCTTGTAAATAGCTCGATTAAAAGAGCCACTGTGTTTGAAAGATTAAAAATTCTCGCTTCGATTCTGGAAATTTTTCCACAAAATAATGCTCATCATTTTTGTTTGTCATGTGCGAAGGCGAAGAATAGTACTCAGCATTAAAGTAAATTTTAAATGATAAATGTTTATAATTGTGCAAATTTTATTTTACACACACATATAAAAATATAAATAAAAACGGGAAATGATTATTATCCAATTTTTCGAAAATAAATACAAAAATTAGAATACCCCAAGATGGTGCTTATTTTTAATTTCAAAATAAACATTCTTGACAAAAGATTAGACTCACATTACAGTTTGATATACATTCAGTATTTTATTGATTTCTATAACTTTTACAAATAGAAATCAATATATTTCCCTTAAAAAAGTTCTTTATGAATCTTCAATTATTTGAAAATTACATTGCAATTCCAATCTTCGTTATATATCTTAGTTATGACAATAATTTCAAAAAATTGTGTAAAAAATGTTTTAGGACTTTATAAACATGCTTTTTTCTTTTATGTAGTATAAATTTTGGTTATAAATACAAAAATAGTATTTAAAATATTTAACAGAATTTAGAGAGGAGTATTGGATAATAGACAATAAAAAATTTCGCTTTTTTGTAGCATTATTTTTTCCTTGACAATTTTTATTCTTATATTATATTATCTTTAACATACAACAAATTAAAATGCTTCATTACAAATTAAAGGATAAGCTCTATTTTTTAAATATACCTATATTTGATAAAAATGTTTTAAGAACTGTATATATATATATTGAATTCCGTGTAATTATGCATTGGAATAGTATTTTAAGTCCAACACAGTCAAAATTCATTATTGACTGTGGTAGGGATTACAATCGGAATACTATGACGCTCGTAATGACTGCAATAGCAAAGGTAGTAAAGTTGACACTTCAGCTGACGTTCTTTTCACAGAATTTCTAGATCACACATACAATAATTGTTCAAGTCATTAGCATTCGAAGAACATAAGGCGAATCATTAGAATTCTTTGCCAACATCAGGGATGTAAACATGAAGATAATTTATTGTTCAGAAATTTCTTCAATTATGTAAGAAAACAAAGATAATTATGAAATGATTTTTTTGTATTTCAAAGAAAGAAATATTTTCTGGCAATTTTGAATCATATATAATTTACTACAGATTCAGTTTATATTTTAGTATTCAGGTGAATATGTATAAATAGGTATTAATGATTATGTGATTTAATAAAAGTGAATTATATATTGTCACGTAAAAGAGAATACAGAGAAAAGAGAACAATGTTAAAAAAGAAAAATAATCTATTTAAATTCTATTTCTTCCAAGTTAAAAATTATCTAAATCTGTTATACAATATCGCTTAAGAAATGCAAATGAGTTATTAAAAAGTTAAAATGCTATTGAAATTATAAAAACTCTTATACAATAAATCGATTCGAAATCAAAATTAGCTCCAAATGTTGAATGCACACAACTAGCCAATAAAATTTCCTCACAAGGAAAGAGTCCAGATGACAAAATGATATTCATTAGAAAAATATATTATACCTGAAACTACAAATTACTAAATTTTCAAGTAATTTGGGAACATAGATGCTGAGAGATGAGAATAAGTCACTTTTGGCAATAGTAACAAGACTCGTATGTCTAGACAGTGAATCAAACACGGAATTTACTGGAACAGTACCCTATGCAGCTTCAACAAAATTCATTGATCTTAGTTATTGGTGTACAGTCATTTTCAGCCATTGGCAAGATAGTTCCTGTTGAAGAAACCTGAATTATAATCGAGCATTTCTTATGCTAAGAAAGATATATACAATATTAACAACATGTAGTCACCCATTATCCAGCTGAAACGCAGTTTCAGATGGATAATGAGTGACTATGGTCCAACAGTTCAGAATTTTTGAATCAATGATAAATCCACGGGTTTCACTACACAAGTAACAATAACTACAATACTAACAGGAATGTAATAACTACTACTAATATCATATATATGAACAAGAGATGCACTGAATAGGAGACCGTCATACATTCTTAGCTGTGTGTGTGTTTGTGTGTGAACTTAATTCTCTTAACTCTTTGGATGAAATTGTATCTATATGTGATTGTCGTCATAATCGTTTGATACAAAGTTTAAATGAATTTTTTATACGGTTTTTAAGTATTTTTTATTTTTGTTTAGTTTGTTCTCTTCAAGAATAATGATTCAAAATCCAGTTTCTTATTGTTAATAATAAAGAAAAAAATCTGGATTAAATAAAAATATCTATTTTTATGAAATGAATTAAGTATTCTTAAAAATAGCTTGTGCAAAATAATATCTTGGGCGTTGTTTATAAATTGTATTTAGGTCGCCCTAGCAGAAGATACGTACTAGTGGCGTTTTCTATCTTTATGGCCTTAAAATACATATTAAGCATTTTATTTATGTAGTATTTTTTAAGGGCGTAGAGCTATAATTTTTATCTAATATTGTCTTCTCTGATAAAAACCAAGGGGCGTTGGCTGCATATTTAATGCTTCTGAATTGTAAGACTCCTGCCTTTTAAGTTTTTGATCGTGCATGTGATTAAAGAGAAGGAGAACGTCCCGAGAGTGTCAGGTAAAAAGGTAATTATAAATGAGCATTGAATTATACAGATGGATATATCTTAAGTTTTTTGTATACGGTAAATAATTCCTCGAGAAAAACTTTTCTGCGCATTCCTGTGGAGTAAAAAACTGTGAGGGGAATAAGAAAGAAGCTGTGTTGTAAGAAACCAGTTAAAAAAAATAAAAAATAATAATGTTTCTGTAAAGAAACCAACATGTTTTTCTCAAATTTTACGCAACTTTTACATACTAGTCTTAATTTATATTTCATGGATCATCATCAAATTACTGTGAGCATTTATTATTTTTTTATTTCTGTACCTAAAAAAATAATACAACTATATTTTAAAAAATGTGAAAATCTAACTATTATTATAGGTGTTTAAATTTCTTCATTTCAATGCTTCCTTTAACAATATGTTGCGAGAACTCTTTTTTTGACCCATATTAAAATATAGTTTTAAAAAGGGATGGTACAAAATTTCAACAGAGTATCTATTAAATACTTAAAATATATTCTGTTCTGCACACATTTTCTAATTTTTCAATGTTTGTTTTTTCTTATTTCAAAGAAAAATTAGTGCAATAATAATTAAATACAAATTTATATAAATAAAATTTTTATCTAATTACTAAAAGTATAATGACGTTTATTCCACAATTGCTTGTTTTTTCTATTAATAATATGTTATTTACATTACATTTAACCGAAGAAAAAATCATTTTTTAATACCTTTTTTACATATTCTAATTATTTAGGCTTAGATTTTTACAGAGATTTTCTCTCTCCTCACTTTTTTTCTTCTTTTTTTATGTTAAAAAAAATTAAAATCTATGCTGAATAAGTAAAAAGATTTCTCCCCGTCGGGGAATCGAACAACCCCGGTCTCCCACGTGACAGGCGGAGATACTAATCACTATATTACCGAGGAGTGCCATAATTTGAAAAGTCTTTATTGAAATTGTATAAATAGACACAAGGTAACTTTCTTTAATTCTTAATTTGATATTAACGCTTAAACTCAGCGATAAAAGTAATTGATCTTGGTATTAATTGAATTTGATATTAACGTTTAAAATCAGAGATAAGTAAATATTTAGCTGATATATCTAGTTCCTTGAAAATAATGTTGAGTTTTCTGAAACGAGAACCATAGCAACTCTTTCGAGGATAAAAAGAAAATTTGTATTGTTTGTTACTCATGCAAACTATTAAAAAATTTGTGAAAAGGTAAAATTGATTTAATATTTATAAAAATGAGAATCACATTATTATGCAAATTAGTTTAAAGACATAACATTTCAATCAAAGTTTCAAATAATTTCACTGTTTAAACAAATTTCTCAAATACATTTAAAAAAATTCATCTTGGAATTGAATAGTATTTTTTGTACTATAGCACATTGTTGCTGTCCGATATATACACCTTAAAATAGTCAATGAAACAACTTTCCAATTATTTAAATTATGATCGAACTCAATTTTCCGATCACGATTTAACTGTCTCTATTAACAATTTAGTTATATTAAAATCATATATATACTGATTTAAGAACCTGGTTAATTTATGTATACCACACTGGTTATAAACTAAAAAATATTGGCATGGTGTATTATTGCAATTTATAATAATAATGCTTTATAGCAGATTTTAATGGTATTACAGTCAGGTCAGTTTAAAAATATACTTTATAATTTTGAAATATATTTAAATTGATTTTTAATGATTAGAAATTCCAGTTTTGCGCATCACCTCAAACAATATAAATAAATAAAATTCGGTTATACTGTCCACTAAATAAAGAATCAAACCACAACTTAAGTATATAAAATATTTGGCTAACACTGAGATCAACTGTAATATCTTCAGGCCGTTGAAATAGTTGGGAAACAGAGACATTTATTTATGATTCAATAAATAAAAAAATATAATAAATAGTAATACAAATGAAAAAGTTTTAATAAAATTAATAAATAGAAAAATGTTAATAAAATTAACTACAAAAAACAAAAATACAAAAATTAGACGAAGAAGTCCAACAATTTACCCTCGGAATTTTAGCCAATGATACCATTTAGGGGCACAAATAATTGGGAAAAAAAAGAAATAAAATTATGGTTATTAAATCAATAAGGAAAACAAAACCTTCTAAAATCACCATAATATGTATAAGCTTAAGACAAGGTAAAAAGTAAATCTATTTGTCTGTTTTATATTATTGCTCTTGCGTATACTAACTTCTTATAAATAAAACATTATTAAAAAAACTTCAAATGTAAATAAATAGAACGGAAAAATTATTTTGATAGTGTAGAGTGAAAGAACTAAAATATATTACAAATAATCAATAATTTTTAATACTTTAATTGCAGATTTTTTGGGTTAAAATAACTTTCATTAATACCAATGCTTTTTATTTATTTAAAAGGAGTACGTTATTTATTAAAAACATGTGCGAATAATTTAACCCAATAATTATTTAATATTTTGAAGCAGTCAATTTTTGAAGCATTAAAAACTAATTTTAAAATTAAATATTCTCTATACAGTTTTGAGCAGAAATCTTAAAAATTTAAATCAATGAATTTATTTACACACATGGTATGTTCACATCTTAAAAACTATTCTCTCTTCAAAATCTTGAAACTTAATCCATTTTCTGACTTGTTTCAAAGGTTTGATTAAAAGGCTTGTTTCGAATATTAGATAATTTTTTCTTTTCCTATTAGATACAATAAGAAGCGAATATGGTTCTTTAATATTTTTCATTATACTCATTTAAAAGCATTTATTAGAAATCATTCGTCTAAAAATTCGAAAACAGGGTTGTCTTGGTGTCTTATTGAATTTTGCTGGAGTTATTTAAAGTTAATCTTGAAGTTTCGAATTTAAATTTTTAAAGTTAAAAATTTTAAATTTTAATAAAGTATTCTTCAAGTTTTCAATTTAAAATTCAAGATCCATTGCACGTAATTGCTTAATTTTTCCCGACCCGCATTGCCGATAAGCAATGCATTGGTGCGCAAATGAAAGGGGTCTTAATTTCATTGTTTAATAATTAACTAACTAAAGCATTTAGCACCTCGTTCGACTTGTATTGCTAAACAGAAAAAACTAAACAATCCTAAGAAAATAGCACATATAAACAGCATTACTTTTCAAAATTTGAGTTTTTTTTTTTTTTTCCAAAGCTAGTTATTCTATTGGAAATTAAAGCTTGCAAGCAATTGGCAGGCTTAACCAATTAATTAATTACTAAAGTTCAAAAATTGAATTTAATAAACAGAAAAATTTAAAAGGTTGATTTTAATGCCTCCAATAATATGCATAATACTAAGTAATGTCATAAATATATTGTTTGTATTTCATAACTGTTAATTGAAATTTCTCAAGAAAGATTTTTTAGTTATTTGGTTCAATTAATGTAAATAAATTTGTTGGGGTAAATTGTATATTGCATCTCAAATTATCAACTATATTTATGAATGAAAATATGAATTTCAAAATATTTTAAATTATAATTCTAGATTTCACGTACGTTAAAGCGGCAGTTAGAAATTGTATGTATGATATATTATTTATTAATTATTTTAATTTTTTGTTTATGTGGATATTTTTAATTTTAAGCAGGCAACATTTTTACTATCCCAGTAAAAACAAAGTACTAAAGTTAAAGATTTAAAACTATTTTATGCTTGATTTAAAATTAAATAATTTTAATAAAAAAAACCCAGCGGTAAATAGTTTTTATAAATTTTCATTCTATTTGTGCACTATGTTTTCTGATTCCAAATTAGTTTGAAGATTGTTTCAAGAAACTTTTTATTTTCTTCAGGAACATAAGGTAGAAAACATTTATTTCAATTTTGGGATATTTTTTGAAAGAATAAATCCTGCATTTTCTTTAATTTTGATAATTTTTAAAAATTAAAATAAATAACTATATAGATATCGTAGGTATTCATCTTAAAATTATCCTAGCTGGAAAAATTTGAAACATTTTGTAGTTTTTCTTTTTCTGAATAAGACATTTTTACATAACAAATAATTGAATTTCATCAAACCTTTTAAAAAAATCAAAAATCATAAAAGTTTAAACAGGAAAGAGATAAATAGGTCTAATTTAAAATTTCATATTTTTTATATTTTATTATTATTACTCTTGAAATAATTTTTCTCAAACGATAATTTTTTTTCGAAATTTAATTCCGATGTTACCTAATTGGATTTTGCATATAAGTGCTTTGATTATAATAAGATAAGTAATCAATTAATAAAATTTGAATATAATTTATGTAAATTTAAGATGATGGTTTAGAGAGTTTATTTTTATTTTATTCAACAATGAATACAATTCTAAATGATGTCATTAATGACTGAATTTCTTAGTAATTGCAATTTTTTGAGAAAATAAAGTCTCGTTCTCTTTCTTCTATAAACTTTCGCACTTTCACTCAGTAAGAAAAAATATTGTGTGAGAAAACATATACATCAGTATCAAGTGAAACTTATTTCTACAATTTACTTCTAAAATACAAGAAAGCACAAAAAAAATTGTGGATCAATACACACACACACACAAAAAACCGAATAAAAAATTAAAAATTATAAGTCAACAATTTATTCAGTTCATTTATACTTGAAAAGGAATTACTTAAATTGATAAACGAATAGATATTGTATTTATTAAGAGCTAATTTTGAATTGTATAATCATTTTTCCCTTGTCATAAAAAACGGAATCTTGATGAAGAGTTTATTCTATTTCCAATTGATTTTTTACCATAGCAAAAAATGATAGTGTTGTTACTTATGACACTTGGACAAGCCAAGCTTGCTACCATTGACTATGCGAATTTAAATCAATAGGGTGCGTCTTTCGTTTAACCAGAGCACCACGAAAGCGAAAGTACGACTTTGCTAAAAATTTATCCGATAGATGGCACAACCAGAGGATCAACTACCTTAATTTTGACATTATTGATCTGAAGGGGAATTAATTTTTCTCCAGACCATTACACCCGTGGTAACTGCTCAACGACTGACCACAGTACTTTCGATTCTGCAGATTTAACGAACACGTATATCGCATGTACTCGATGGGACTTAAGCGGCATTGAGAATCGAACCCTTCCCTTTCAGACGCAAATCCGATGCCCTAACCACTAGTGAATTGCGTTAGTTAATAGCATGTTATGGATAAAATGAAAGAATAAGCTTATCAAGAAACTTTAATGACATTATATTCACTCGATAGATGGCGCCAAATTTTTCATTTTTATAGAAAATTTATAAAAATCTTGAAAACTTATATCATAAATGTAAAACAATACAGAAACCATTTTATTTATTAAGAATAAAAAAATTTAAGGTAAAATAGTTTTGAAATAGGTATGATAACTTTTTCTGATAATTGTTACAGTAATTACTAAATAAATTATTATTATAAATTGTGTTCTTGAGTTTTTTAACTCAAGAACAATTTGTAATCTAATTGGTGATATCCAAAGTTAGAAACCCGGAAAAAAATAATAATAAACAAATAGGAAATAAAATGATGACTATTTTAAGTTTTTCATTGTTTCTCCATGAAGATTTATTAAAATAAATCCATAATTCTCTTCATTAAAATTTCTTTGGAATATATTTTTGGTTTATTACTCCGTTTTCTTTTCTCTTTTTCTTATGAGCGTGCGATACCCTAAAAAAATTATAGAATAAATAATACATGAGGATTATTTCTGTAAAATTATATGGATAAATTTTTCGATTAATCGTCTTCAAGCTCTTGAAAACGTGTAATATAAGGTTCCAATAACTTTACTGTAATTTCATTATAACCAACATAAAAAAATTTCGTATATATGTTTAGATTATATATATAAATAAATTAAATATATATATATATATATATATATATATATATATATTGTACAATTTTGTTTGAATATTTTAATAAACATAATTTTTTATTCCATATAGAAAAATTTTAGGTGATTCGATTGTGTTTGATTTTAATTTCAAGATATTATCTTTAACTATATTTTATATATATGATACTTACACACACACTCAACTCTCAATATTAATGCTTCGAAGATCAAAAACTATGTGCAAAAATGTGGTGTATTTTACAGTAAAAATGTGAAATATTATGAGATGATTTATATTTTTTTACTTCCTAACGGTAATGAAACCAATATAATATCAATGATTGAGTCTGTGAGCGATTATACAGAGTACATGATTATACGCACAATTTATACACAGTATAATTGATTTTATGCAAATTTTTGAATTTGGCATACATAGATGACTGATTATGAAATATTTCCCTAATGAGTGAGTTTTATTTGATTAATACATTAAAGACTTCTCCTTGATCATGCCATTTAGTAGGATGATTTTTTAAAAAGAAATGATCATCAGATCATGCTTCATAATTAGCCTCCCACACATGTACTGAATTATGCTACTATAATCCATGAAAATGAGATTAAACTGGTTATTATTTGTTATGAAACATCAAAATTCTTCTCTCAATAAAAACGTTAAGAAGAAAAACTTTGATCATAGATTTATGAAATTTTTCAACTTAATAATAAATTTTAAAAAATAAAAAAAAAAACCGTGAAGTCTGAAAATTAGAGATGTGACGTTTTAAATTATGCGCAATAATATACAATAATATGCTAAATAAGGCGACTGATTGTTGGTAAACTTATTATGATGTCACACATATTTCAACACAATTCAAGTAGCATCCCATTAAACGATTCATTGCTAAATTTAAATGTTTTATAGTGTTTCTTAAACTGCACATAATTCTGAACTAAAAATTAAAAAGGACTAAAGATTAAATGTTTTTGGATTTTGTTTTTAAAATTTTCAACTTCTTATATTAATAAAAAAAGTACAAAATTATATCATTCCTAATACAAAAAAAAAGTTTGTATGATTGCGTAAATAACTTACCATAAATATAATATTAAAAGGGATTTTTTTAAATTATTTTAAATTTTTTTGTTCGTAGAGACATGGGATTCTAATTTACATCGTACAACTTTTAATGTAATTCATATTTTAATTCGTTTCATTCTCGATAAAAAAAGTGTTTTATGTACGTAAGCACGTATAAGCAACATGTATGTTCACTAATTACTACCATTATTAACGTTTGCTTGAGTAACATGAAATGCCGTTATGAGCTCAAAAAACAACAGAATTTCTTTACAAATAAAATTACTGAATAAAATATATGAACATTTTTTTCTTCAAAATTTAAATTTAATTTCTATTCACAAAATTTATTCATGTATACGCACGCAGCTACTTCGAGTCGTCCTATTCTTGGCGGGAATATTATTTCTGGTGACGACATGATGAGGCCGCCGCCTGAGTTGTCCCGAAAAGGCGCTGAGCCGGAAGGCATTTCAAGTGGGCCGGATGTGCAGGGCCATCACACAAAGGATGTAGATAACTCAAGTGGGTGGATCCGAAAAAATAAAAGAGAAAAATCCGCGAACCGACGTCAAGAGAGGAGGGAGAATTCAGTCTGTAAAAAATGACATCTGATGTTCATTCGTCTCAAAATTTTTTTAAAAATATATTTTAAATAAAAAAAATAAACTAACATCATTATATTTCAATTTTAATAAAGCAACTCGAATAGGATAATGAAATTAATTAAATTTGTTACATATATATGGATAAATTATTGCTTATGAATTTATGAGGAAGGCTCATAAACTATTTCTGGTTTTTTGTATTGAACATCACACACATAATTTGAACTCATGTTGATACATTATTTCAACTGTTATCAAATTGTAATTTTAAAAATGCAAACCTTATATTTCGCTAATTTGAATTAAACCAGACAGAAATGAACTGAAAAAAAAACAGTTGATAAAATATTTTTTTAATATTAGAGTAAAATATTTACAATGGAGGCGCCGGGTATCGATCCCGGTACCTCTCGCATGCAAAGCGAGCGCTCTACCATCTGAGCTACGCCCCCGTCGTAATGGTCTCCAAAATAACTATTCATATAACTAAACTAAAGAGATCTACTTTAGTTTGTTGAATAAGATTTTCACAATGGATAATTGGTTTGAGAGGAAACTCAATCTTTAGAATAGGTGAAAGATATTGTGTTCTACATGTTCAACCAAATGCAATGAAATTAAAACTTCAAGATTTTTTGATATTAATATATTTTTTAGGTTTCAGTTGATTTAAGCTTCATTTATATATATATATATATATATATATATATATATATATATATATATATATATATATATCTATATATATATATATATATATATATATATATATATATATATATATATATATATATATATATATATATATATATATATATATAAATTTCGTGTCACGATGTATGTTCCCGATAAACTCCGAAACTACTGAATGGATTTTGATAAAATTTTGTAACCATTTATAATATGGTCCAACTTAAAAGATAGAATAGTTTTTATCTCTTAATTATTGACTCTCAATATTTATTATACGACATTAGTGTTTATTTATTGGTTAGTTATGTAAGTTCCTAATAGAAGGCGGTTTAGCATCTAAGTTGCACAGGTATTCGGCAGATGGCGACGTGTTTATTTTTCTAGATTTTACCATCTTCGAGAAATTTAACGTGCGCGCGCAAGCGCGTGATTAATTATAGAATTTACATATATTTTCATAATGTATAATCATACTATAACAATTTTTCGTGAATCATTTTCATAATTATACTTTGTATTGTGTTATTATTGTGCGGTGTTCAGTTTGAATATTTTTAATATTATAAATAGTAAAATAAAATTTTATTTATTACTGTTTTTCTCTACTAATTTTCATACTACCTCGAAAACATGTAAGTATTTCTTGATAGCCTTTAATTTTTATTTTATAATTTGATAATTATAATTTTTTCAGCAGTACATTTTGATCTAATTTATTTATTCAAATGATAAATTCTTTTAATTGTTCTTTATTTCAGTATAATGCCTCGGAAAAATTTTTTAGTTTTAATAATTTAAAATTGAAAAAATAATAGTTCGATGTCAATGTTATCTACCTCATTTATAACAATTTATTTTTAGATGTTTTTAATTTATATAATATATTTTATAAGTAAGTCACTGATTACAAACTATAATTTAATATAAGATGAATAAAATGTAAATTCAGAAAGTATTTGTTGATTTGTGCTTAATTTCAAAATTTCGGTATTACTTTTAAATTACCTATTACTTTTAAATTTTGGTGAAACGTTTTATTTTTAATCTAATATGAATGAACCTATTTTAAATTTTTTTAGAAAATATTTATTTGATTGTACCAAGGAGTTAGTAAAAAATTGATTCAATGTATTATAATTACTCAGCCACTGCAACGCGTGGCTGGGTCAGTTTATATATATATATATATATATATATATATATATATATATATATATATATATATATATATATATATATATATATATATATATATATATATATATATATATATATATAAAGGCACACATTCAACAGAACTATTTAATCTTATTTATTACTCTATACATTTATTACTTTATAAATAATTATTAATAGGGAGTAGTAAGTTAATCATTAATAGTTTCAAATTTGTTGTTAGTTTCAATTTTAATTTCTATAGTTCATTCTGAAACTGATTAATGTTTAATCAAATTTTTTTCTATTAACTTATTGTAGGAAATGAATTAATCTGAGAATCATTTCGGATCGAATTATAAAATTTGTAAGTTTACAAGTTATACGAATTGCTATTTTGGACGTATTTTCTAAGTGAACTCTTCTAAGCACTCTTTCCCTGTATTTCTTTCAAGTTTTAATAATTTTTTAAAATTTAGTAAGTTATATTCTCTGACAGTATCTCAAAAATAAGTGTACAACTATTATTAATTTAATAACATCATGTGAGTTTGAAGACATTTTATCATGCCACAATCTGTGCTTTACATGAAATTTTCGGCGGGGAATCAAACGACTAGGAAAATCACAAATGTTTTTCCTTCTATTCTATTATGTTAAGCATTTACTTTTGAAAAAGTGAATGAATAGTTTGCTTTATAAAATAAATGATTAATAATTTATTTATTTTATTGATTACAATGTTAACAAAAATTTATAAGCCAAAATTTTCAAAAATATTTAAAAAAAAAATTCTAATCTGAACATTTGAAGTGATTTATTTGTGTGTGAATAATTTATTTTATTGCTTAAGAACTAAAAAAATGAGACAAGTAACAACAGAAGTATACATGAAATATGAATGAACATTGTTATTCAAGTTAATTATTTTAATTCAAATGTAGAATTTATGTACAGTATATTTGAATAGTTATATTTAACTTTTAAGCATTCTAAAATTTATAAATTTCCTGACATCATTTTTTAAAATTAAATTTTGAATTTTTTCAAATGAATCAATCAAATGAATCTTTTCAAATTTTTTCAAGAATCTCACTAATGGCAACCTTCTTTTTAAATTTTCATTTGTGAAAGTTTGAAAAGAAGATACCTATTCCTTCGGTCGGGGAAATTATTGCTTAGTCGTAAATCTAACGTAATAGTTCATCAAAATACAATACTGTGATTAAATTTCTTTTTGATTTAATGCTTTATTTAGGTTTAATTAACAAAACTTGTGTTGAAATCAGTTTCATATTGTGTTTTATATAATATACGTAATTTCCTAACTCACTCCGATTTATTATATTTATTTTTAAAAGGAAAACGCAAGATAAGATAAGATAGTTATTTTATCCAATAACATTTTCAAATACATCACCAATGTATGTGAAAATGTTATCTGATAAAATAAGTATCATATCTAATCTCGTCTGAAAGATTTCATTTATGAACAATATTTGAATATTTTAAACTATCTCGGTTCTATTGTATATGCTTTTCTTTTTTTAATCACTTTGTAAACTTATTTTTATGTGAACATCATTAATAATTCTAAGGCAAATTAAGATAAATGCTAAATGTTACAATATGAAATGATTAATTAGGAATATATATTTTTAACAGTTTGTGTGAATATAGTACTAGAGAACTGAAATTGTATTGTATACCGAGAAGGTGAAATTAAGAAATGAATTGTAGAAATATATCTAGTTTATGTTGGAACTCTGAATCTTCCAATGACTCTCCCCTTTTTAACAATTTTTGAATATATATATATATATATATATATATATATATATATATATATATATATATATATATATATATATATATATATATATATATATAGTTATTATAACTGAAATCCTTTAAAGATAACGAGCAAAATGTATCTAGTATGCGTAATAACTTTTAATTATCTATAGGACTTATTCAGGGTGTCATTTTCACGTTCTATTTGAGGGAATAAATTCTTTATTAGCTTTCATGTTCGAAAAATGACCGAAGAAAATCAAGCCAATCCATTAATGTCCTTCATTTATGTATTATTTTAATCCCTGTCATATGGGAGAGAAGGGTTTGATTTTCTGCCGGCAAGATTTCTTATTTTCATAAACATTAATTTCTTCAATGAAAATTAATATTTAACGATAAGTTCTTGTAATAAGCAAAATTAGTAGAAGAAAAAGTATTTTCCGTTTACAAATTAATATAATTTTAAATCAGATTATATATCCCAAACACTTCAAGTTTTTTTATCTCTTTCTTTTGAAAAATTTAGAATCCACAGTATTAAATATAATTTTCTACACCTTTAAATAAATTGCATTAGCTTAATTCTGTCTACGTAACTATAATATGAATAACGATAATTGCAAAGTTTAGTAAAGTATTTACTTTATACTGAATTAAAAACAGTTAAAATAATTTTTTTTTAAAATTAGGAATTTTATTCTTGATTATATCATTAAAAAAAAGCTTCCACTCACTTAACTCATAATATTATAAAGTATTTAATAAAAAAAAATTCAACATTTTATTGTATTACCACGAATTGACTTATTTTATTTGTATCTAAGTTATTCTTTATTGTAAAATTTTGCTTTAGCATACATAAAATGTAATCCTTTATGTTTCTAAAAGAGTATTAAAAATTTAGATTATGATAGTTTTACCTTTAAAATCAGACCTTACAAACATAGAATGAAACTTTTTGTTAAAAAATCTCTTGTGACATGTTTTATAATATTTTTCATTATGAGACAAAAATGAAAATTGCAAAATATTTGAGAAAATGAGATCATAAATATATTTTTGAAGTTCATATTTCTAATAAAACAATTAAACATATAGTGGTGAAAAATATTAAATAAAAATGGTATTTAATTTGTAGCTATCTACTGCTGGAAGATAAACTGTATTTCTAAAAATACTGCTGCAAATTTAATTTTTCTTATAATGACAAAAGAGTTGTATCCAACATAAAAAAGTTTTTCATAACAATGAACGATGAACTCAGCGAATCTTCAGATAAGGGAGGTAAGACGCTTTTGTTAATTCTTGTAAGGGTAGTACTCGAAAGATGTGCCGAAATAGCTCAGTTGGGAGAGCGTTAGACTGAAGATCTAAAGGTCCCTGGTTCGATCCCGGGTTTCGGCAGGTGCTCTTATCCTCGGTAGTATAGTGGTAAGTATCCCCGCCTGTCACGCGGGAGACCGGGGTTCGATTCCCCGCCGGGGAGAGCGTTTTTTTACTCGTAAATAATTAAATATAACATTTTAATTAAATATAATTAATAATTTACAGAAGTTTATTTTAGTAAAATTATCTTCGACAGTGCAACGTATATTTCAGTTATTAGATCAGAAAATATTAAAAATTTGATTTTTTTACGAGAAGTTATATTTTTGGAAATGAAATATCATTCTCTGTGGATATAATAATATTTTAACACAACTTATGTTAATACTATAATTTAGTATAATATTTTGAGCATTTTTCTAAATCTAAGAAATATGTCATGTTTTATTCCTGTTATTCATGTATTTAATATTACATCTATTTTTAATGTGACATTATTGCAATATTAAGAAAGATTCCCTCTCTGTCCCACAACAAAGTTTCAACAAATTCACTGCGTTTTTTTTTTTTTTTTTTCTTCAACCTTTTAATAAGTATTAATTTCCCATGTACTAAAAAAAAAAAAAAAGAGAAGATAAATTAAATTCTAAAAACTACATCATTCGATTGAGATGTAGATATGCAAATAAAATGTACTACTTTCATTTTCCTTTAGTTAATATGAATAATTTTAACAGAAAATTTTAATTTGATATAATAATTTGATAAATTAAAAAACTGACAGAGATATCTATAAAAATTTAAATACATTTTTCTAGAATGAAAAAAATGTTGCGATTTTCATCTTCCTCACTACAGCTTTATTCAGTCTATCAATATTAATTAAATCTTCTTTTCCCTTAATAAATAAGAGATTTTTGACTGGTGATTGATGTATTCTTATTTCAATTCACATTTCTCTCTTCACTGTTTGTGCGTTCGGTTCTTAATCATCTTAAGTAAAGGAGGATATAAGAAATTAATTTATTTTCATTTATTATTCATGACCTGAGATCAACTATTGCTGCTGGGATTGATTTAATGTGATAAGGGGAAAAAATGACTGAACACACACACACGCGACACTTAAATTTATGACCTTCTTTGCTTTCTTTTTAGTCTGCGCATGCGCAAATGATTCGCCCTTGACATCATTAAGCATTTTGTGGGTTTCACAAATATTTAGCAGTTGAAATGAAACAATTATTTTACGATACAAAAATTTTCCTTTCGAAAAAGTTATTACAAGTTTTATGAGCAAAATCACATCTTGAATTTTCCTGCCAATGCCACGAGTTTAAATTATCGTTTTCAAATATATTAACATTAAGAAAAGACTTTTATACTTTAAGGTTCCTTCGCCTTAACATATTCTGAAAAATTTATTTACGAATAAAATTGTGAAAAAATCACGGAGGCTTAGTTGTAAAGACACTTTGAGTTTTTGTCTCACTTAATCCTGTAATTGTCAAATCCTGATCATATCGCCTCTGTCATATAATTGATCATAATTATTATATTGCTACAGATTGTTCTTTTTGAATTAAATATGACACTTTTTAGGGTATTAAATAATAATTATTTAATTGTTTGCTCTTTTACCATTCATGCTTGATTGATACAACTCTAAAAAGAACAAACCTTCTTTATTTCTATCTCAATGTATCTAAATTAAAAGAATGGAGAGCGTCGTTTGCAAAAAGATATAATAACACCAGAGTAATTTAACATGCACAATACAGAGATTTTTCAGTGGGGTGTGACAGATTCATAGAATTTTATCTGTCACGAACATTTGTAAGTAATTTTAAAATTATATCACGAGATAGTTTAAAAATAGTTTACTTTTAGTTTCCGCTGTTTTCCTGTTATTTTTTTAAATATTCCTTGTGAAATGCTGCAAATGTACAGCATAAGTCTATTCCTCTCGTAGAAAACATTTGACTGCCTTAAAATTTCAAACTTTTGCGCTAAATCTGCTTTCGTTTTAATTTTCTATTGAATTCTTGATTTTTTATTTTTGAATGAAATATTATTTTTGAAGTTTCTTCACTGTTAATGAATTAGATTAAATTTTCAAAATGAAATTCGCAATATTTCTATTGATATAAAAGATGTGGCAAAAGCCGACTTCTTATAATGGGAAAATTCGTTATGTGAATGCAGATTTGCTATTTTCATAAAAAGGATCTATAATTTTAGCAAGCATATCCAACTTTTAATTTTCAGAATTATAAATAAAGATGAATTGATTGATATCAACAGAATAATGCATTTAGAATAAAATTATTGAAATGAGAAATATAAAATTTAAATTTAGCAAAAATGCATAAAATGAGAAATAATGTATAGGTAACTTATGTATCATTAATAAATGCATTCGTAATTTAATGTATCATTTTACGTTTCTAGTATACTTTAAATTTTTAACGGATAAAAACTTTGTATAATACAGTTAAACATCATTTTAATATACCAGACTTCCAATATTGCTTTTGAAAAGCCAATACAGCAGTGCTTTTTTTTCAGTTAAGCATAAATATAATTTTCAAACACTGCTGGGACATTTATAGATATAGTATTTGAGAATCCATTTTAAGTTGTGAATTTTCGATGAATCAACCTTCAAATGTAAAAAATGTTCGAAAATGCAAGAAGCCATAATTATTTTTCTCATTTTTTTTACTTTATTAAATTATTTTTACTATTCTTATGTTGTTGGTTTAAATGATCAATACGTTATGCTGTAATACACAAAATACATGGAGCAAAGATATATAATGTATATATAACCTAATTTATCTAAACAATTTCATAAAATAATATTTCAAAAGTATGTGTATAAGCGTACTCATATATTTTTAAAAATCAAGCACAATCTTGTTAAATTCAGTCACGAACTAGTGAGATTTTGAAATTTAGACATTAACGTGTGCAATTGCATTGCATAAGAAAATTCACAATTTAAAATAAATAAATAAATAAATCTTTTTTTTTTTCCAGTTTCGGAGGTGAATATTTTATGTGGCCAAAATTACTTCTTGTTCCAATTTCTATACATAAAAAATTTAAATCAACTTATTCAAATTCTGCACGATTACCAAATGATTGCTTCACCGTAATTCTGCTAGACATGATTATATGAATGCGTATTCAAATAACGCATCGTCTGTCATTCTCTGATGACAAAGGCTTACTTTAAAAAATCTGAAAGCAGCAGGCAGTCTCTAAGCGTATACCACCTGAAAGATTTGAATGATAAGATAGTCCGCGTTCATTACTTTTCACCATTATGTTACCTTCTTTGTATTCATTTCAGGAAAGTTTTGCGTATCTGTCATATGCAATAAACAGAAAATATTACGTAATTTTCTTGACAATTTCAGGTAAAAGCATAGCTGCATGCTATTTTTAAAATGACGTTAGGTATTTTCTGAATTTAAATTATTCTTTATACACTTGCTATTAGAATAAAATATTCTTTATTTTGATGAGAATTTGTTATTACTGAGAATGTGTTTACGTAATAAAGAAATTTACTTTTATTTTTGATTCTTATTTAGTGGTTTGTGCAAATTTTTGTTTCAAATTCAAATTCGAAACGAAATGAACGTTTTTCGATAGCATTCAATCGATTACTTTTAGATTTCTTTAATGGATGGTTCCATAAGACATCAATCAAACTAAATTAAGTAAACTAAAATTTTGCGTTAAAGTATTTTTTTTTTTTTTTTTTTTTTTTTTTTTTGAAACAGTGACTATAAACATGAACCCATTTAATCAAGTGACTTGAAAATTTAGACCATAGTTCAAACTTAAGAGTTAAGCTAATTTTATCACAAATTCCTCTTTTTCTGGAAAAACTTTTTTGGATTATTATTTATTAGAATAAATCTTATAAGTGATTTATTTCAAAGAAAGATTTCACTGTCTTTTCATGTTGTATTCTACTGATAATAATAAAAAGAATGGAAATCACACTTTGACTATAGGTTGTTTTCTCATGTGTATCTTTCTCCTAAATATATTTAAAAAAATTTACAATATTTGTAACATTTTAGGAGGGAATCAAGGAAAACAGAAAAAATATATAAAATTTAAATTAAATAATTTTAACAAACAGAGGACATCTTGTTTTCATTATTTAAAATAACAGGGTGTAATTATAAATTAGGTTAGTTTAGTTAAATTATGATTTTTCATTTAAAAACTTATGTCATCACTGTAGACATTGAGAACAGTATTAATGATATTATGTAATGATTATACTCTGAATATTTAACTTAATTTACAATTTTAAATATTAAGATGTAAATAAAATTTATCTTTTTGTTTCAGAAAAAAACACTAGATTTCCTCCAAAATTTCAAAATGATTAATTTATAACCTTTTTCTTCTAACTCTTATATTATTTTACATTAAATAGCAATATAACTTTTTCAAATTTTAATATTCCCTGCAAAAACTTCCTATTTACCTATTTCGCGAAAAAAACATAAACTTTAGATCGTTGCAGACAAACAAGTCTGTTTTTCAGAATTATTTTGTACCGCGAGAATTAATATTATTATCAAAATATTAGCATGATTTTATTTGCTGCACAAACTGTTTCAGCAATGTAAACTTGCAAAATTATTTTTATGTGGGGTTAAAAAGCTGTTCTTAATACATCCGTATTGAGATTAGTAAGAATTAATATTCATTAAATGTTTTGGGAAAGAACATGAATGATGAGAATAATGAATAGTTATGGCTGACAAAATATTAATTAAAATTACTCGTAATAAGCAAGTCCGATAGACTTACTGGCACTAGTGGATGAATATACTGGTGTTAGTAAGTAAAAAATAAAACTAAGTAGTTTGAATGAGGAAAAAGAATGGAATTGAGTATGTATATATATATATATATATATATATATATATATATATATATATATATATATATATATATATATATATATATATATATATATATATATATATATATATATATAAGTCTTGTCTCTGTCTTTCAGTTTGCATATTTACTTTGATTTGATTTTGAAAAGAATTCCGGGGATTCTTTTCAAAATGTATCAAGATTAATTTTCATGAAAAATGTATTTAGTGCTTGCAATATTCAAAAGGAAATGCTTAAAAAAGCAAAATTCCGTGATTACTTTCTTATTTCAAGGTGGGGTTGGCTGATCCCCTGGATTCTCTATTGTTGACGCCCTTGGCAACAAGCAACCCCTCCAGCAGAAATTGTTGTTGTTGATCCCTGTTGTCTGAGCAGCACTAGACCGAGTCTATGGCATTGCACACTCTCAGGAAATCAATGACCAATAATGGTCGCTCCAACACACCATTCATCCCCCCTCATTCAACAGCAGTTAAAATCGATATTGGTGTTACTATCTATTCAACGTAGAATATACCTTAGAATAATTCTCTTCAAATATATGTATAACAACTAGCTATATACAACTCAAATATAAGACTAACACAGTATAACAGCAACTTCAACAAGTATAACAACTAACTGCATTGGGTATTTAAATTTTATAAATTTAAATATCGCATCAAATTTAAGCAAACTTTAAAGTCATCCTATTTTCTTCAGTTGTTTTAAATACATAAAGTGCTGTGAAAGGATATAACATTTAATGAATATTAAATAATTATATCTCAAAATTTAATGTATATCGTTTCATAAATATAAATAAATTTAAATGTTTTATAGAAATGATTAATAAATGTCATTATAATTTATGGTTATATTTATATTTGTTCATTTGATTTTGCAAATTTTTTTTATTTAAAGGTTATTTTCTTATTTTCTTATTTACTTATTTTCTAATATTAAAGATTTAAATTCTTTTTAATTTACCAATTCCGATTTTTTTATACGTTAGATAATTATTAAAAGAAGCCGTAAAGAATTTATAGTGTGAAATAAATAATGAGAAATCATAAAAAGCATTGCTAGAATGATTTTATAATTTGCAATAAAAGTTAAATATGTTCAATTTATAATTCTTAAGAACTCTGTAATTTCATTAATTATAAAGCATAAAATTCTTTAAAAAAGTATAAAAATTTGAAAATTAAAAACATTTGCATGAAAATTAAAAACAATTAAAAACATTAAAAGTCAAACTTAAAAATTTGTAAAAATATATCTACAATGAAATTCCCCATTCAGCAAAAATATTAAGAGAAAAAAATAAGAATAAATAAAATAATAAATATATTAAAAGAAAAAAATAAAGATAAAAAATAACAAATATATTAAAAGAAAAAATAAGTTCTGCAAAATTTCTTGACATTTCTTTGATAGAAACCACTAGTAATGTTTAATCTATTATTATGTCTAAATATTGTACATGTTCTTCTAGTAGTTTTCAATTTAAATGTGTGTCTTGAAATAAAATTTAGAGTAACATAGTATATATGTAAAATTAAATTAACTAAAAAAATTTTGAATAGAAATAATATGTACCAAAGACATTCTAAAATTGCTTACTGAAAAATTATTTTGGTCTGTTATTCACTATAAAAAATATGAGTAATGTTATCGTTTAAGGTACAAGTCATTCCTAACGCATTTTTATTATTTTCTTTCCTTCATTTCATCTACAAAACCAAAACTGCAGTTTATCTCCACTTGAAAAATTTTACTGTTGAAAAATTTCTGATAACTATTAGAGGAATAATTTATTTTCATTCCAGATGAAATGAGGATTTTACAGAGTCTTGGTGCTGCCATCTACTGCAAAAAAATAAGAAAAAAGTGTGGTACAAATGTGGCTGTATGCTTTCAGCTTTTGCTTATTCTCAACTTAACTTTATAGAATAAAAAGAAATGTCTGGTGTTCATAATATATGTAAAAAAAATAAGGAACGATAAAATTTATTAAAATAACAGTTTTCAAAAGTTAGTGGTAATTTTTTTAAATTAAAAATGATTTTTAATTAACAAAATTTAAATTGAGCTTATGGATATTCTTGCTTCAAAAAAATTACTTAAGAATAAATATATGAAGAAAATGAATTACTTTAAAATTAAATTATCGTATTGCTTATCATCTTATTGCCAAGCAAATACTTTTTTCCTGAATGAAAATCCAATAAAAGTAACATTTTTCCTGGTCACATGATTTAGAAATAACCGTTGTACCTGTTATTTTATGCGTTTGTGTTACAAACCAATGCTACAAAAAGAAGGACGAAAAGAAGACTAGATGAATACAAAATAAATAGAAAGTTGATCTGGAATACCAATGGCAAGCGAATCCCGTCAATCAAATTCATGTCTTCCGAATCCCTAACACGCGTTGATGAAAGTAGCGAGGACCAGACAGTGAGGTCGAAGGTCAATTACTATTGACCCAGTCACCCACTGTCGAAAGAATGAGTTTTCTGTCATAGTTCCTTGGCCTCTTTTTCACAGAACCGTTATCTGAAAAGAAGGCAGAAAAGTACAAAAAAAACAAAAACAATCGATCTTTCTCTTTCCTCGTAATCGTCGAAAGAGAGAAAAACAAATAAATTAAAACCAACAACTTGTTTCGCAGTCCGATGGCAAACTTTGTAACAATCGTTTCGCCAAATGTGCTATTTATCAAACTTTTTCATCCTTCCTTCTTTTTCCTCCGACTTTTTTTTTTTTATCTTTCCCCCCTTAAATGAGGAACGAGTGGGGAATTTATTTTTAGCTCGCACGCGCGCTGAGTTGTGGCAATAGTTTGTAAAATTAATTTTCCCCGCTTGTTTCTTTTTCCTCTTTTCGCTCCCCTTTTATCCTTACTATATTCGCTATATTCTTCAATTTAATTGCTCATTCTATTTTTTTCGCGCGAAGATCAAACAAATTTTGTTTTCGTACTTGTCAAGTTATGAGAGGATGATTTTTTTCTGTGTTGGTTTTTCCTCTTTTAAATATATGGTCAGTAGTTTTAGTGTTTTTACACTCCTACCTGCATTCTTTAAAAAAAATAATTGGTAAAAAAAGAGAGAATCAAAAACTTCTTTATTTCAAAACATATAAAAGTATAAAAATAAGAAATTATTTTAAATATATTCATTAGCTAACCTTACAAAAAATTTTTTCAATATTGTAAAAAAAAAAAATTGTTGACCCTTTTTCTTTCAAGTTTGCAAGCATTCTTTATGTCTTTCAACAAATAATTTTACCATAAATCAGAATAATTTGTACTAAAAATAGCAAATCCTTTGTTGAATAATTTCACCAACAAATAAATAATTCAGAGTAACAGTTAAAGTGACTGCAAAGTTATCCAAGCAGTAACTTCGACTGTTACTCTGAAAAAAAATTTGCAGGAAGATATTTCTCAAAGAAATATTTTCGAAAACAAAAATCACTCTATAAATATACATCCTTACTGCTAAAAGAATTTTTTTGTAGGTAGAATGATTCAACTAAGGGTTTAGCTCTTTTAATAAAATAAAGATTTCCGGCATTCATTCTGATTAAGCTTTCATTCATTATGTTTGTTGAAATGTATGAAAAGTTTTTGTAAGCATGAAATATCTTTTAATACATATAATATTCTTAATATTGTCATTTTACTTTTTTACCTAAGCGATATTAATATACTATATCAGTTTTTTTTTATATTTATCAAATATGAAATAAAAGTGTATATGTATCAAAATTAAAAAAGTATCAAATTATTTCGGCGATTTAAGTAAATAAACTCTCTGGAATTAAACTGCGCGCAATTCTACAACCAGCCTATTGTTCTCCTTCACAATTTTTATACTTTTTTATCTTTAATCAATTAAGTGCTTCAGATTATTTCCCTCTCCAATAAGAAAAATTTGACTGTCAAGGGAATGTCGGTATGTATTATATATGCATCAAGTTAAACACACCTTTACTGTTTCTAAAACACTTTTGACTTTTAAAAATACTTTTATTTTTACTATTTAGGATTTATTCTGTCATATTCCCGTGAGAAAAATAGTTGAATTCTAATGGTTTATTATTAATTTTTAAATATAAATCTTTGTTTTAATTTTAATCAAACTAATCCGACAACCCTAATTCAAGTTACCTCAAATATTTTGTTCATTTTTATTTTTTCATGATAGAAATTGATGATATTAATTCGCTGAATATATTACCTTAAATTTAAGAACTGAAATGGTACTTTCTAAAATGTGATTAAAATAGTCGCAATAAAGCAATGGCGATGTTTTTCTGTAGTTTTCTTAAGATTTTTTACTGCTAATTTATCTCAAATGGAAAATAATTTTTCCAAAATAACTTTTATCCGTTCAAAAATATTAAATAAAACATAATTACAATATTCCGTATATATGACGGTATGTGCTGTATGGTATCATGGTGTTGAAATAATAAATATTTAACATAACATATGTAGTTTTTGGTAAGAATTAGTATTAATTCAATGATTAGTATTTAATTAAATGAAGAACGCTGCCTTTATTTTTAGAATGTTCACAGTTCAAAAATTTTTTTAATTCTGAATCAGGTTTGTGATTTTTGAATATATTGATATGATTATTTATGATAACAGTTAATAGTATAATTACTACAAAAATATTTTTCAGAAAATTTAACTAAAATTTTCTGAAAAATATTTTTTAATATTTTTCAAAAAATTCATAAAATTTAACTAAAATTTATAATTTATGCATTACATTTTACAAAAGCACTAACCTATTGAGGGAAAATGCATTTCTTTCATTTATTACTAATTGCTAGTCATAAGTTTAATAAAAAAACGATTTAATTTTCTGCAATATATTTTTTATGACTTTAATAAATATGATCCTTATGAGTCATATTTAAGCGATTTGAGTTCCCTAGTGCATATAAGGATAGATATTACCATGACTTGTGTTGTACTGTTGACAAATAGTATACAAAACAAAACTTTAAATATTTATGAATAAAGAAAAGCATTTTTAACTGGATAAAATATTTTATAGATAACAGATTAGAGACTTTTATATTGAAAATCAAATTACAGGATATTAGAAATAAAGTTCCGATGAAAATAATATCAAAAAATATGCAAGTACTTAACTTTTTGTAAGCATTTTCAATTGTTTTAGTTTATGTGATTTAATTCAAATTATATACGCCCACTGTGTAATTTTTCCTGAGAATTTTACTAGCAGTAATTTGATACAAACTTAAATTTAAAAAATATATGCACTAATTTTAAATTTATTATTTACTTATTTTGATGATATATAACCGAATTAAAAATATTTTAACTATTAATCGAATGCTCTTAAGCGCACATTTTCCTCTTTCTAGAGGCTTATTAATGCAAGAATAAACATTACCAATAAGGACAACATCAAAATTAATAAACAATATATTTATTTTAACTAAAGATATAAATTATGGGAGAATTTATTTTCAAAATATTTCATTTCAATTTTTATAGTTTTTCTATAGAAACATAACCTTGCTTGAGAAAATATGTTACTATTTCATTAATAGTTTTCAATTCATAATAATTAATATTATACACTGTAATCTTGCTTAACAGAAACAGTTTAAATTAGGGGTTTCCAATAATTTAAACATTTATAAAATAAAATTTGGATACACATAGTAAAAAACTCAATATTTAATATGAATTCAATATTCTTAATATTATATATATATATTTAATCATACATAAAATGATTTTTCAAAAATAAAATGACTGTTATATTCATTATTTCATATGTTGCTGTTGTCTTGTGTCTAGGCTGGAAATAAGGGGCGCGCTGCTACGCTTTTCTAACCCCAGTATTTCATATACCGATGAATTTAAAATTTTAAGGTATTTAAGATAATTTGAAGTATTTAAACTTCAAGAAAAGAATTCTTTTCCAATTTATATAAAATAAGAAACAACCCAAAAAAATCCGGATAAAATATAATTTAACTAAATAAAAACTCACCATTTAGTGAAAAAGTACAGTTTTTATTTCTTGGTTAAATAAAACTAAATTTTATTAGTATTTAGCATTGAAAAAAATAATGAAAATGCTCAACAAAATAAAAAAGCTTACTTTTAGATACATTTTTCTTGAAAAAAAAAGGACATTGAGCCTCTTATAGCTTCCTTTTCAGATATATTTTTGAAAAAATAGAAAAATTAAGTTTTGTGTAACAAATGATCTAAATGAAAAATTTTCTGGAAGAAAAAATCCTGCATGAAAATATATTAATCTTTGATATTTACTAAATAATAAAAGCAAAAATTGTTTATATGAAATAAGAAATGTACATGCAACATTCGAAATAAAATTGCGATTTTAAAAATTACCAGCAATATATTCATATACTCATATTTTATGCAATTTTGATTTATGAATGTGGCCCATTATTTTTGCAAAGATTTTCCTAAAAGCAATTGTGTTTGGAGTAATTATTAAAAATCATTTCAACAGACATTAGTCATTGCAGCGTCCATTATGGGATATTGAATGAAAAATTATCTTTTGATGCAAATGGTTAAAATATGTTTTGATAGAAATAAATTTATATCACACACAAATTTGTGTGCAATATAAATGCACTTTTGAAAGAAATTCAACATCATAACCTTCTCATTATTTTTTGTAGCTCATCTCTTATTGTTTTCTATTTCGAATTCCATAATACTTTTTTTAATGTAAAGTACGTATTTTTAAATGGTTTGTATATTTCCATCATTTGTTTTTATTTATAGTTAGAAAATTTATAGCTTGATGTTTCTAAATTTTTTCCAATAATATTTTGAAGGGAATATTTTTTACACAATGAGAGGATTAAATGAAAAGGATTAAAAATTAAGCCAATGAAGACGAGAAGTACAGCTTTTATATTTTGAAGTCTAGAAATAATTGTTAAAAAATGTCACGTTGGATAATGGATGTCCCAGCATTCAAGATAAACCTTTATATCACTTGAATTTCTAATTAATATAGTAAGATGAAAAAGGCAAAATAATGTAATTTAATCCTTATTTTATTGTCCCTTTAGCCTTTATTTATGTATTTTCCGGAATGGTACCCAAGGACTTGGTAGAAAAAAATAAACAGAAGAAAAATATTATACCGTATTTACGCGAATCTAATGCGCATGGTTTTTGGCCAAATGTAGTATTCAAAATTGGGGTGCGCATTAGATTCGAGTGCAAGGTCAGCAGTCCGCCGATGACGTCAGCCAAATTTAAATCATTACAATGGATTACTGTATTTATCGACTACATTTACCGTTACATTTATCATTGACACATTATTGGATAGAGGATACAAACTGCAGAGTACGTAGTCACGAAATGGAGGGTAAACAAAGAAGAATGTCATATAACGCTACTTTCAAACGTAAATTAATTCTTTATGCTGAAAAAAATGGCAATAGAAAGGCAGGTAGAGAGTTCAACAGATGGGTGCAAACATCCCCCTTTTTTATTCTTCAAACGGAAAACGTTCTCTAACACTTCTAAGAATGAAAAGCTGTTCCCAGATGATGTCCTAATTTGAAACCAAGAGAAGAGGATGACGGAATCATTAATGCTTGAGTGACTCCGAAATGTAAGGGAACGCCGTCCCGGTGGACTCTCCAATCCACCATCAATGCTTTGGACGTATTTCGTGTTCACCTCACCGACGACGTAAAAAAGATGCTCAGCCTAGGCAGTGATCTTGTTAGCATGCCTGGAGGGATGTGTTACAACCTTTGGACGTTAGTATAAATAAACCTTTTAAGGGGTACGCTCAGGCGAAGTACGAAAAATGTTTTGGGAAGCCAAACCGTGAATTGGTCCCGACAGGAAAAATTAAGCGTGCTGCACCACACATTGTTGCACACTTTGGTTTCTGCTGCCTGGAAAAGCATCGAAGCACCAATGATTGCGAAATCCTTGAAGAAATGCTGCATTTCAAATTCATTGAATGGCAGTGAAGATGACGTGCTCTGGAAAGCAGAGGATGACGATGATGATGAGGAAAGAAGAAATGAATCTGCTTCTGACGAAGAGAGGTGCGAGGATTCCAGTGATGAAAACATTAGTGAATAAAGACGTTTACTATTCATCACTGATTGTAGAAACTCTTAGCTATATAGAAATGTTACGATTTATTTCATGTTCATATTTTACGATCGGTACCGTATATACGGTAGTGGTAATTAACAATGATTGTTTCATATAACAATAGCCCACTAACAGGTTAGTTCTATGTTCTGCTACTTTATGTATAAATCCATTGTTATATAAAAATGTGGGTACTTACGTATTAGCGTCACCACGACTTTTTAAGCAGGACGAAAATAAAAAAAAATATTTCCTATAATTAGAAAATTACTTTTTGGAATTATAAGTCAATTTTTCAAAAGTAGAAAAAATTTTCAAATTATAGGTTACACGCTAATTCTACTTAAGTTTTGGAACAAAATTAGATGCAGTGACGCTAATACGTAAGTATCAAAATATGGTATCTAAATTTAAATAAAATTATTATAGCTTTGATTGATAGTTTATATACAAATCCATTGTTGCATAAAATAATATTCAATAAATTCCTCATACCATTGATGCGCATTACATTCGCCGACAAACAATTTTTTTTATTATTTAAAGTTTTAAAATGGGGATGCGCATTAGATTCGCATAAATACGGTATATAGTTTATACAAAGATTAATTATACTCAATCATATGTTGATTTCTTTCATGGGAGCTCCATTGAGAGAGAATAATTCGTGATATTTATATAAGATCTGAAACTACAAATTGGAAAATAAGAGCAATTCCCAAGCGTAGCCTATCAGGAGCATTTAAAAAACATCAAATCATGATTTTTGTCATTCGATTTTGAGTCTATTACACTCCTTCGTTATTTCTGGATTTTTTACGCAAAAAGGGTGAGAGATCTTCTCCTTTCTACTCTAAGCAAAAATTAGCAAATCATACAAATCTTTGTTCTCCTAAGTTACTTGGATAATATTGGAACTTAAGATAAATTTTTCTCTACAAAAATTTAGCAACAAAATGAATTTTTAAGACTAAAATTTCAAATGAGATATAGGATTATACTCTTCTTCGGATATTTGATATAGCAGGTAATATTTAAGAAATGTTTTGTATAGATATAAATCAGAAAATATATATTAGTATTTCATTTCCTATTAAAAAATTCAGCAATAATGTTCCTTTGATTGTTTTATGCGTTTATGAAATGAGTATTATTAAAATGTAACTTAAATAAATATAAAAATTAAGTAAAATACATTATAAAAATATATATTGAACATGAATAATTGCTTATGTCAATCATAAAACATCAATGCATATGGGTCATATTTTTAAATCTCATAAGTGAGAAAAGAAATCATTTTAAAAATTAAGCTTCTTGAATAGTGTTACATTTTTAGGAAGGATGTTACAATACTATTTGACTGAGAAATAGAATCATTTTTATATTTATTTGGTGTGCTTAAAGACAGATATGTAATCAAAAAAGATATTTACAATGCAAAATAAAAGCGAAATATTTACATAAAGTTTAGAAAAAACATGTTTAAAGAGGAAGTATGTAAAAATCGTTATATATGCAAAATAAGCAATATCGCACATAATTTCTTCCAGTAAAGGGATTATTGAATTATTAACTCCTCATAAAGATCATTTTAAAGCAATTTTTCATACTGTTTTTATGTGATTTTATCTATATTCACCTCTGAGGGGAAAAAAAAGAATAAAATAGGAAATTCTTCTGCAATATTCAAACGACACTATTTGCCGTTATTCAATTCAAAAAATGTACTTAACATTTTTTTTTCCGCTAAAAATAGTTTTTAATTTGAACAAGGAAATATTTCTCTTGTATTCACTTATTGACTGCGTCTTTAATCTAATCTCTGTTGTTGCTAATATATGCGAATTTCGCTGCCGAAAAATATTGCGAAAGGCATTCATTAACTGAAATAAAAGTCGTTTTCATTTCGTATTGACCTTGAACGATTCAGATGAGAGAACAGCCATAATCCATCAAGTTGTCATGGGAACATTAAGTTTGGAAAAAACAGCTGCTAACATCTCTCATTCATTTATTTTGATAATGAGGAACTGTACTGTTAGGTGATGACGAAATAGTGCGTTTTCGAAAGACTCAACAAATGTTCATATGAAAGGAACAAAATAGAAACAGAACTGGCTAATATAGAATATAATGACTTGTTGATATCTCATGTTTTCTATTTAGGAAGTCAGTAAATATAATAAAATATTTATGGTTTTTATGAATTTTTTACAACATAATTTATCAAACATCTTATTTTATGGTTGTTAGCCTATAAAACTAACCATTGCACAGGTAAAATTTCCAATAAAATAACTTTTTAATTAAAAGACCAATTTGAATAATATTGTATTTATGTTTCAAAAATGCTGATTTAAATTTTTCTCTATTCAAATAACATGATCGAGCAGCCAATTGAATAATTAGCGCACATGTTTTTGATTCAATAGTTTGTGAGTTCAATAATCACCTCGAATGTGAATGTCCAAATATTTGTAGAGACTCAGAATTCTCTTTAAACTCGTCCTATTTAAATTACTCTTCGCGAAAAAAAGACAGTATTAGATCAACGAAGAGACTGATTAAGAATCATAAAAAACCACTTTATGTCGTGAGACTTAAAACATATTTCTATTAAAAAATTGTACTCTATTTGTTCAATATTAATTAAAAATATTAACTTTATACTGAGATTTACCCAGAAAAGTGTTGCATGAACGATCACTTCAAAAAAAATTATTTGAATTTTAATTAATATATGTTATTAAATATTTTCTAAAGAATTGCACGAAATTTAAAAAATAAATTCAGTTCGTTATGTTAACTTATGGTATTATCCCGAAATCATTCAGAATATGCAAAATAAAAAATATAAATATGTGAGAAGGACATATTTTCGAAATAATTGCCAAATATATTTCTTTTGATATTAAATATAAATTCAGTTATCTATTATTTCGATAACATTCAAATAATCAAGGCATATATTTTTATAAAACTTTTTTTGTATGTAAACTATGTACTTAGGGCTAGAAATAACTTTCTGTTTTGTGTGTGTGTGGAGCGAATAAAAAATAATATTCGCACCACACACACAAAATAAAATCCTGATTTCAAACAATTAAATATAATACTCATCATTTCTATTTCAGAATAGAAAACAAATTTTATAAAGGGGAATAATGAAAGGAATTTCAATAAAAAAATAGAAAATAGAAAAAATCTATATACTAAAAAAGAAAGATACTTTTTTCTTTTAAGGAAAATCTAAAGATGGATAGTAATTTGAAAACAAATTTAACAGTTTCAATAAATATGATGGCTTAAGAAGAGTAATCTTATCTGTGTAATCAATGAAGATTTTATCAACTTCGATCCGTCGTACCAAATTTCATGTAAGTGAATAATTCATTTCTATCAAAATGATACATCAACTAAAATGAAAAAAACTTAAAATGAATTATTACTTTTAATGGATATTTTCATTGCTCTAAAGCATATATTATGGGAAACTTTTACAAATTGTTTATTACATATTATAAAGACAAAACACCTTTTAAATTGAAATAAAAAAAAGAAAAAGCAAATGAAATATACATATATCATATGCTGCTTTCTTTTTTTTATTTAAATTTAAAAGGTAATAAAAATATTAGTCTTTTTTAATATAAAATACATTTAATATTAGCAATTGGCAAATATTTGAAATTAATTTCGTTTTGATTCTTTATTAGGAATATTGCACGTCTTGATTAAGAATATTGTACTACTCTCAGGATATTTCTTAAATTTCCATGAAATAAATTTTTTTTCTATTCTATTTACATCGAGAAATAAAATTTTACTAGTTTTCTGAAAATTAATAGTGATTTTTTTTTAAATTAAATAGCCACAATTTTTATAACAGAATGAATTTTTGTGTAAGAAATTTTAATTTTGTCAGTTGTTTCTTATTTTAAATTTATTCAATTTATAAACTTTTTAAAATTTATAAAATGAATACAACGACATAAAAACTGTGGCGAAAATTTAATTTACAGATCATTTTCAGCTTATTTTGATTTCTTACAAGTAATAAAGTTTAAGAAATTGGCATTGTAAATTTAATAAATTAAAAAGTATAATCGACGAAGCAGGTAATAAGGACGGTAAATCAATTGTGGCAGGTTTCAAAGCGTTGGCGGTGATGTAGGGGAGAAGACGGGCCGCGTGGCTGACGCAGGGCATTGGGTTAATAGATGACGGTTGCAGTCATGCGAACCCGCCGCCGAAGTAGTAGCAGCATGTGGTGAGGGGAATTTCTGAACCTGTTGCATTCCAAAGCAGTGGGGGAAAACGATCAAAATGCCGCTAAATGCTCCCTTCTCGCCCGAGATTTGATTTCCGGTATTTATCATTTTTATTTTCAGGGATTGGAAAACATTGATTGACTCAACAATAAAAAAAGTTTTGCAGCACAGACAGCTAAAATAAAATAAATACATGTGTACATTTTTTCTGTGCTCACAAATATTATATTTACTGCGGTATTTAATATTAAATATTGAAAATTATGATATGTATTTTTTGCATAACATTTTTTTATTTACTGTTATAAAATATATTTCGTCACTTTATTTCTAACTGTAAGGTATTTCCAATTTTCAGAAAAAATTTTCAATACATTTTTTCAGGGCGTTTTAGATATTGAATTACAAATGTATCATATATATATTAAAATATTGATTTTAATTTTTATCACGTGATGCTTTAGCACGTGATATATATATATATATATATATATATATATATATATATATATATATATATATATATATATATATATATTACCAGTCTATAATGGTTTCTTTTATTTACAAACTGAATCATATATTATAAAATTAATGAGATTTTCTTCTGTTTTCTATTATTATTTGGTCAAATGCTGTAAATAAACTTTGATTTATATATTAGTCATGCTTTTTTCATAAATCCAATTACTATCTATTTATAACGATAATTTTATTGTATACCGATTGAAAGTTAACTGCTCTATTTGTTCTTCAGTATTTGATTCATATAACAATAAATAAATTCCTTCTAGTTATATTATTTTCTGCTCAAAATTGTTCTCAGAATATGATGATCAGATTATGATTCTCAGAATTATACGCACAACAGTGCTTCTGTGTGTGAATTACAATTCAAGTTTCAAATGCGTATATAATTCTCTTATGAAATTTTCCCGTATGTGAGTTCTTTCAAGAATTGACCACATCAGATAAAACAGGTAAAATCTTTTTGAATTTAAATGAGATTCGAATACCTGATTTATTATGTACTACATTAACCATCGTTGCTTGATCACAATATTCCAGTTCGATCTGCACCAAACTCGCCCGACCCCATATCCCATACTTAAATAAAATAAGCAACAATTATGACAAACACCTTAGTTTCCTTTTTTAGAGTAAATAAATAATTTGGAGGTGCGTGCCTAGGTCATTGGGAACTCTGTCACGTAAAAGTGACATCCAACGTCCCTTGATCACAATATTGATTGTTAAAAGGGTAATTTGCATGGTCTATATGAATCACTCTGAGGAAGGACGAGATGACCTGCTCTGATGGAGCAATGAAGTTTTTATAGTAACATTTCGTGATTTTTAATAGATATTACTTATGGATTACAATAAACGCACGGAACCATAAAAAAAGATTAAAATTAATTTTTATGATTGGGGGTCAAATTAGATATTAATGAAGCTAATTGCATTTCTAAGAATATATGTAAATTGAATATTTAATGTTGTAATTAAGGATTAAGATTACGTAAAGAATATATTACACTTTAAAACTGTTGCCTTTTGCACACACACATACATGATTTATTGAAAATGAAGGATTATTAATTTTAAATGTGTGTAAAATTATTATAATAATTTTAATCATTATAATTTTTAGCTATCCTGTTCACACGCAAACCTACATTTAAACCTTTGGATTGTGTTAAAAAATATATTATTGAAATAAATTCACAGTGTCTGCATTTGTAAGGAGTAAAATTAAATCAGCATTATCATGTTTCCTATTAGCATGTCATCCTCTTGACATTGCCCCGAATCTGAGAATTTTTTATTTACAAATTAGCTAAGTCTTCCTGATATAATTTGCATAGGATTGATTAATTTTATTTCACAATCATTGAACCAAAATAAAAGTATAGATCGAAATTAAATTTCAAAATCCAAATTTTTATTTCATAAACTATTTTTTATGTGATTAGAAATTAAAAACTAAATTTGTTTCGATCATTGGCATAGTTTCACGATAAAATGTCATCAGAAAAAAATATTGATGAAATCATTCGAAATAATGTGGGAATACTTATAATTAAGAATATTTTATAAGCTAATGATTTTATTGTACTATTCATGAAACATAAAGTTGGTAAAAATCAAAATAAACCACTACAGTGATTTTTTAGCCTGCAGTAGCACGGTTATAAGGTATATTAAAGTATAGCATAAATGCACTCCCGTAAGACATTAACAGACGTGTGTGTTTCATATTCAAACTATACATCACTCTTTCAACAAGGTAATCAGTCTGGTTTAATATTTGCGACATCACAGTCGGACAATAGACCACTACAAAATTGTTTTATAGAGTGACTAGTCATCCATCTCTCTTTTCTAATTGGACATTGGAGCTTGGTCTTTTTTTTTTTTTACTCGTGTTACCATTGATATTGCCAAGTAGGCTGAAATCTCAAACTTGTTTGGGGATATTTATAGCGACATGACTTGGAATTATTTCTCATATTGTTTCTGGTGATTTGAACATGCTTACATAAGCAGTTTAGATAATCGAGTTCGTTTTATTCGTAGTCCAGAGGACGGAATAGACGATTATAAGTCTAGAACTGCTTTGAGTCATGAGTACAATATTGCTGTCTATTTCAATAAATGATATCACCACATTGCTATAAAATGTATTCCCTTGCCTATGTGATATTTCCATCCTATGAGTCTTAAATAATATGAAATGAATTAAAATGATGTCAACGGAATAGAAAATCACGTCGAAAATTTACATTTAAACCAGTGCCATTCTTGCAGCAGGGGAGTGGAGACAAATGCCAATAACTCTATATTAATTCCTTGTGGGAAATATGCCCAGGGAGGTTGTTCATGTAATTGCAGCATATAAGGACCACTCTTTTTTAAAAAAGAATTCTCTCATTAATACCGTTTTACCTTGCTGTCTGGTACATTATTCTAGAATAGTGTATATATATATATATATATATATATATATATATATATATGTATATATATTATAAATTAAATCAAGTGATGTTTTCACAATACATAAATAATCAACTAATCAACTTGCACTATAATTTAGAAACAGTAATAATTCTTTCATTTGCTAAATAAATATTCCTGATATTTTTCAAGTTTTTATTGTTGCTGTTGTTGTGGCGTGCCAGCTAGGCAGGCATTATGGGGTGCGCTGCTCCATTTTTTCAACTGAACCATATTTTAGTGTGGAGTCCCGATTTCCTCAGTACACACATGCCATAGGGACCCGTTTATAGGATAGACAACCATGCATTACCCATTCATACAAGGAAAGGACAAAGACAGGATAGATAGATAGAGAGAGAAAGTACATCCATGCCCGAGCCGAGATTCGAACCCAGGAACCCCCGGTCCTGCGTTCGAATCTGCAGTCAGCCACGCTGAACACTAGAGGAGTTGGGCGGCTAAGCATTTATTAACTTAATTAAAACGAAGTTAATGATAAAATAAAGAGAACAAATTTTCCCCCTTCTCGCTTTCTTTTTCATTTACAACTAATTTTTCTTTACTAAAAAAAAAAACTCTTTTAATAGAATTTATATTTATCATGTTTACTTTAATTTTTCCATAACGCTCTTTTCCTTTTACAAAATTTTTAAAATTCCTTTTTTGTCGAAAATATAAAATACTTAAATTCTATTTTTGATCGTTTCATGTGTGTATACTGTTATAACATTTTATATATTTTATCATTTATATTACATATAGAAACATCTAATAAATTCTATTCAAAATAATATATACGAATAATTAATCTTTAAAATTTAAACAATAAATAAAATGATTAATTTTAACTGATTGATAATAAGTCAAGTGAAGGCTGTAAAATGCGGCAATTTTGAAGTCGGAAAATCCCATGACATAGCTTTTATACAGTTATTTAGTTTCACAACCTTTTAACATTCTTTTGAGAATGACCATTGTAACTGTAACCGAACTAGGCCATTCCGGTGAATACAGGTGAAGCGGGGTGGCGACAGGCGAGGTGAAAAGGGGAATAGAAGCAGACGAAATCATTGAGGTCGCCAAATGAAGCGTTTTATTGGCCACAATACCTCATAAATAATGCCTCCCCAGGCGAGGACAACTGGTTTCAAAAAGGACGTTCGGAATTTTTTTTTTATTCACTTGATTTCAGAAATCGTGCCATGTGATAGTGTTATATTTGGCGAAAAAAAATGTGTAAAGACAAGTCAACCTATTAACGCTATGCCCTGCTTTTTGCTAGGTAAAAGAGTTGGTGTTTTTATTTTTTATTTAGATTAACAAATATGGGAGAACGAAAACACGTGATAATTTTTGTTTTGTTATTTCGACCGCAGAGGACACAGGTAGCAATAAAAAAATAACTAAAAACTCTCACAAGAATAATTTAACACATTTATAAATATCGTAATTGATTACAGCGATAATACTCAAATCTTGCAAATAGGTTTACATACTAATCTTATCTATATAGCTTGCCCTGTTAAGTCAAGAAAATTATAAATTAAAATCCCATTGCTATACATATTTTTTAATAAAATTTTCTAATTGCTAATTTAATTGTAGCTTTTTAATTCATTCTTATTATTAAACATCTTAAGCACCTTTGTAACAATATTCATTAACATCTTTGTAAAAAATATTTCATATCTATTGAACTTGTATTTTTTTCAAATCTAATTAAGTTTGACTTAAAACCTTCGCTTACAAATTTTTTCCTTACAACCAAACATAATAAGTATACTTTAACTATAGTTATTGGTTAAAAGTTAAAAATATGAAAGATAAAATATTTAATTAAATTTAAAGTCCACGAAACCTATTTTCTTAAACATAATCAAAGGAATCGAAGAATTGTTTTATATTTTTTCTTTCGAATTATTTTCAATTGTATTTTCTCCTTTGTTTAAAGCTAAAAATCCATGGAAAAAAACATTTGCAGTAACAAATGTCAAATATTTTTTTTTAAATATTTAATATCATTTAATTATAATTATCAGAGATTATATGTTAATAAAAATTTTAATTTAATTCTATATTTTTTCTAAATTTTGAAACATTTACAATAGAAATTACATTTATTGGACTAAATGTGAGAAATGAAAATCCAATTAAAAATAAAACAATTCTAAGCGTTCGTATTTTGATGATAATTTGCGAAAATAATTACATAAAATTTAAAAATATAACTTTGAAAATGAACACTAAACAGTTCAATTTTTAAAGAAATAATTGAAGAACATTGAGACTACCTGAAGTTTAAAAAAATAGATCTTAGGATCCCAATTTCTCCTTGAAATCTGTCAATATGACAACTGAGGGCTTTCCAGGTTTCCATCTTATGAAACAGCTTTTTACCTATGAAAATTTTTGTAAAAAAATATACTTATTAGATAACAATTTCCAGCTATTAGTCTGCTTACTACACTAGGTCTGAATAAAGAAAGAAATCATTAAGTACTTTATATAAAAATATAAGATTATAATTGTGAATCCTTAATAAAATTTGCTTGTAGGTTCAAACATTTTATAAATAGTTAATCTTATTTCTACAGTCAATATTTCAAAAGCTTAATCAACAAAACTGGTAAAGAAAATTTAAACTATATTTAATACAAATTGTATTTTGATGATGACATTAAATCGCAAATATCCTTAATGATTATTTACTCGTCTTGAGGATATGTCAAGATATGAACTTTTTTGATATGAATTTTAGCCTAAGGCAAAGCTAGCAATTGAATGCTTAGCGTTACAGTTCAGCAGTTTACGGGCTTGATTCTCATTTTGGGTGGAATTTTATAGTGGTGGAGTGTTCTGTTTGATGTCGAAAATGTTTGGAGGAATTAGAAGTTTTGTGTAGAAAGTGACAGTGGAAAAGCAAAGAAAATAAAAATTCCTCTACTGAAGCTTCCACAGCTATGAGAAGATTCACAACATTCTGATTTTACTATATTTTACACCAAAATTCATAAATACTATGATCTTTGCTCCGAGGATCATTTACTGGATTTTCCTATCACAAGAACGGTTTCTCTAAATCCGTAATTGCTACATCTCAGATAATTTTTTCTTCATTGATTTAACTTTTTCTTCAATTTCCTTTCCCTAGAGTTTTACAGGAAATTAATGACAAGGAATAACTTGGAACAAGGAAACAAGGAACAAGGAAAATACCAGGTGATTTTAAAAGCATGATGATGTATTTGTAACTCAACTGCTTATTTTTTTTTTACTTTTTGTAAATGAAAATTTATAAGAGAAATTTACAGTAGCGGAGCCATTACAAGCATACACACCCGAAATAGGAATTGAACCACCGAACTATTGAATTGAAGGCCAATGGCAAGCATTCGTTGCCACGTTGATTTTTTATCATAAGAATAATAGGCGGCAAATAAGGAGCGCGCGGGGGTTATTAAAAGGAAAAAATGATTGATTTGAAATGGGAGAAGTAAAAAATATGATTTTGGCATTTCATTCAGAAAAGTTATTCTTCCTGGCTCATTACATTTTTCTTAAAAAGTTCAGGAATGCAAACCAGTATGATGATTGCATCGAAAGAAGAAATTTTCTTTCATTATTAAATATAACATCACAGTACGCGACATCTAGTACTAGCGCGGCATAAGCTACAAGTACGGATGGGTGCGATCTGACTCGTAGTCCTTATTGCCTGGATACAACTTTGTCACAGTTACCCATTAATATTAAAAAATTCATTTACCTTCTTCTTCATCAATTTTAAGTTATAAAATACATCGTTTAACAATTGGGGTCTTTTTCGCAAAAAGTCCTAATGTAATAGAAAATTTTATTGTACTCTTAAAACAGCATAAGAAATCCACAAAGGGTTCACTAAAGAGAGGATGGATAATTATGGATTTAAAACTGTGCGATTCTAAGATTCTCAAGTAATTTCTATAATTCATGAAAGAGACACTGTTAATAGTTCTCAAAATGCCAAAGGAAATGTAACTTTAGGTCCTTAATATGCTGAACATTTTATTTTTCACTTGATAAAGGAAACTGTAAATTTAAAAGAGTGGTATAATGTAAACGGATGGTTAGAATGTAGTCCTTCAGCAGGTAATTAATTTTATTTTTAGGGCAAAGCGTTTTCAGATCCTATTAAAAGTTATACTGAATCTGCATTTACAATTAACAAGTTCGATAACTTGAATTCAGTTGAAAAATTTAAATCTCATAAGTCTTGCGATTCTCATTAAAACTCACAAAAATATTTGATAAATTTTATTGAAAGTTTATCATCCAGTTCCATCTGTGCTAACTCAATAAGCAGTATTCAAAAGAAGTTGATTAAGACCGAAAATACTCAAGAAATGCTGTAAAACTGTTGTTTTTTTGTGCGCGTCAATGAATTTCTTTGAAAGGATAAGATGGAAAAATAAATTCTAACAACAGAAGCAATATTTGCAAATTTTTGGATTTAAAAACTAAAAATTGCACATTAATTGAAAAAAGTTCTTAAAAAAAATCTTACTCTTATATACATAAAGATCATCAAAAAAATATTAATTTATGCAAATCGCGAATTTACAACTATATTCAAAATATAATGAAGAAGGTCTCGCTATTTTTTCTGTAATGGTTTGTTATCGGTTTCATTCTATTTGTCAGATGACGAGTGAGTAGCTTAGGTGGAGAAGGAAGAAATTCTTATAAATTTACTAATATTTAAAGGTTTATTTACAGAATATTTACAGATTACTTTAAGGTAGCTCTTTCATAGTGAGCTCCTTCTTACAATCTCTCTTCTCAATTGCTAGTACATCTCTCTCAACATGACATATTAAGCACTGCCATCTAGTGGCCACTCATTTCTTTAAGTAATAATACAGCTTGATGCTAACAGGTTGATGAAATTCAAGAGATTTCCAATCCTGAGTAGTAGCTGTAGTTTCTTATTGCATAAATAATAATTTGGAATTCCACGAATCGTGCTGAAAAGCTGAAGAAGAATCTTCATATAATTGACTGTGAAAGAACTGATTTCTTCAATTGAGCTTGATCTTTTTTATTTACGAGTCCATTGTTATGACAGTGTGGCCAATATGAGAAGACCATACAGTGGCGTCGCATCAGAATGCTTCCCTGTAGCAAACTCTGAACTGAGTTGTACAAGGTGGTGCAAACGCATGAATAAAGCAGAATGATTCATTGTCAATTCGCATTCATTGTTAAGCATGTATTTTAAATTTGCTTTCAGTTAGTACATATTTGACCATTCGTGCAGCCAGAAACGAATTTCAGCTGCGTAACGCATTGTACGCTTTCATAGAAGCGTTATCAAAAACAGCGCGTGGTACCTTTGAAAAGATATGGTTATCCACAACTACGTACTACTGCGGATCATCAAATTTAAAATCACTTTTTAGTGATTTTAAAGTTGATAAACCTCCGTAGCAGAATGGAAGTCAGAAAGACAATGCTTGAAAGTTTTGAAGCTTGAAGAAATATCTGAAAATGATACTCTCAACATAAGGGAACTCAATGCCCTTTTAATGCATATAATATCTTTCGAATTTTTATTTACTGTAACTGGTTTATATAAAGTTCTTGAACAATGTAAAAGTCTGACAAGAAATACCTTCGGTCTCCTGGTATCAGTTTTGATGCATATACTAAAAATGTTATCTAATGCTAATATCGAAACTCGTGATTCTTTCACAATAACATATTTCGAATAAAATATGGAGTTATATGACCGAACTTTCTGAAAAAAAATTTCCTACTCAGAAAAGGAAGATATGAAAAAAAATGTCTAGCATATTAGGAAGAGATGAAAAAAATCCCCACGATGAGATGTTAAACCATAGATCAGAATTATAATTCTAATTCATCTATTTTAATCGCGTTAATTTTGTATTGCTTGCACAGCAAATATACATCAAGATGAGCAGAATGTTTCCAGCATATGTATATTTTCTTTAACTTGCAGAAAAATATCTACGGCTGTATATCTTACATGATAAAATTTGTAAGAATTGAACATAGCAATTTTAAAAACATTGGAATTTGCTAAAAACTACATTTCCTATCAATTAATAAATTTATTTTTACTCTAATAATGGCATTCAATATTATTTATATTTTTTAAACTGTCCAATGATTTTATGACTTCAACTAGCTCCATATATATATATATATATATATATATATATATATATATATATATATATATATATATATATATAAAGCTAGTTTGCCAACAATAAATCCATTCTTTAATCCATTTATATTTCTTTTCTGAAACTCGCATCTCAAAAATGAAATCCAAAATGCCGACATTGATAAGAAATGCAAAATCTGTTAACATTCATGATGGCCCCTGGGATACAATCTTAATGAAGTTGAGCTGACAGCTAAATGGCTTACGTCATGGCCTGACTTAGCCTAATCAGACCCAAGGCAAAAACGTTTTTGTGGCCCCCTCTGCTTCCCAACTACAAACTTTCTTTTCTATTTGGCAAGTGATTCTATTCGATTGGCAATGTATAATAAATAAATTTTCTATTTGATTTGAGGCCTCCGTATGGTGTGAAGGCCCGAGGGAACTATCCCGCATGCCCATTCCTTAATCTGGTTCTGTTTAACGTAGTGGCATTGTAATTTAGATTTTCATTTTGGAAATGACTGTAGTAATGACTGTAATTGATAACTGCAGATCTCTTAGTCGCGTTATCTTTCGCGTATAAAAAATATCCGTTGCAAGACAAGCAAATCGAACTTAATGAAAGTGGCAGCAAAATAACTGTTAAAATAGATTTAATGGGAAAAATTGATGGAAAATTTACATCAGAAGAAAGAAAAATTTGTGTCAGTAGGAACAAATATTATAGTGTAAAATATTAGATTGAAATACGCAATAGACAGCAGAATCCTGGTCAGTGATAAAAGTTATTTTTTCAATAATAAAAGACAAATATTAAAATTTTTTGATTGTTATGACTCTCATTTAAGGTTTTATTAGATAATTTTGGCTTATATTGCAAAAGTTGACATAACTGAATTTAACAAGATTACTCTACAGCTTAAATATTCAGCTGACACTTTTTTTATTGCTTTGTGTATATTTAAGTAAGAGAGTCCTCAACACGTCTTTGAAAATTGAAGACAGTAATGTAAGCCGATTTCTTATATTACAATTTGACTGAATCATATCACCATGTAATGAAACAAATTTTTAAAGGTGTAGGTAAAAACAATTACATATCAGTTCTATTATCTTGCATAGTATTATATTTATCTGGTTTTAGTTTTACATCTACATTTAACTCTAAATCAATCCAATCAGATCTTTCATTATCAGTATATTGAAAACCAGAGACTTTTTCAATGATAAAAACAGAATTTTAATGAATAAAAATACTAAAATAATCAAATAATGCAATAAACAATAATAAAATCACATCTCTCATATAACTGAAATCTAAATAGCTGTAAGTACTTAATTTTTAATTTAATTATTAAAAATTTCAACTGATTTTAAGACATCAATTCCGTATTCTAAAATAAATTTAAGCATATCATAACGATATTCTGTAAATAATTTAAAAAATTTCTTTTATTATATTTTTTACGGAGTGCCTACTTTATCACTTTAACTAATTAAAATTTCATACGCTTTTATTTTCAATCTTGTGTTCTGCCTAAAATCCTTCTTCTTTATTTCCATTTTAAATATTAAACAGAGAATGTTATAGCAAAAATATTTGAATAAATTTTTTATTTTAAAAATGAAACTAGACTGATTCTGATTTTTTTTCATTGTAATTATTTACTTATAAGCAAAAATTAAAATATAGCTAGAAGAAAAATTCTGGGAAAATTTCTGTGCATTTAAGTATTACAATAGTTAGTAAGGTAATAAAATAATCCAAATAATTTGTAGGAAGAAATCATTTAAAAAAATAAGTTATTTATGAATAGAAATATTGATGAAAATAATATGAATCCAAAAAAAAAAATCTCAAATTATTTTCCCTAAATTTTATTAAATTTTTATTTTCTATTTACGATTTAATCTCTCTGCTAAATTTCAAATCTGAAAATGTTTTTTGTAGTTTTCAGTTATCTGTTTCTAGTTTACATCTTATAAAATAAAGATACTAAAATATTAATGAAATTCTATTTGCATTATAAGATTTTATTATATTAATATGATATTAAAGCAGATTTTTTTCACTTTCACAAATATTTTTCTATAAATTTAGAAGGAACGAAACAAGACTTAATAATAATAATGATACTTTCTTATATTTAAGATTATTTTCCTCATGATTCTGATTTTCCTATGATATTTCCCTCTTCTCTTTTTTCAATGTGAAACTCTCAAATCGGATCACTAGATTACAAAAAATTTAATTGAAAAAGGCTCAAATTATTGTAATGTCGCAAATGTAGATATGAAAAGTTAAATAATGATACAAAAAAATCATCTGATGTGTTAAACACTGAAAGAAAAACTATTTCAGTTACGAAGTTATTAAACATTGAAAATATGACTCCTTTCCATTCCGATCGGCGGTGTATTTGAAAAATCAAAAACACGCTTACTGTAGTGGGAAAAAAGTAATACTTTTCAAAAATATAGTAATTTAAATAAATTATACTGCGGCAATGCAGATAGAGAGAAGGATTTGAAATAGCGCATATTATTTCTGTAATCGTGGTGGCTGCGCATAAATGATTGTTTTAAAAAAGGGAAAAGAATATTATACGCTTTCATTCTTGAGAGTGCAAATGCGATGTATTTTCCAGAATAAGCAACTTTATAATGAATATAATTCAGTGTTAATTATGGTTTAAATTAACTAGAAATGCTGTCATCAAAATTTTGAAATTAAACGTAGCCTAAGTTTTAATTTAGGCCAAAATCAACATCCTCTTTGTGTTTTATAATCAACATGAAATTTCATTTCTCTCAGTATAGCCGTCGTCATTTCAACCCAGAAACAAAAATTTAGTAGATACATTGATTAGGATAAAGATTTTATATAGAAAATTTTATAGTCATTATAATTCAATTGTGTTTGAATTACGCATGAACTAATGAAATCTATTTTATTTAATTTTTGAGATGAAAAAGAAAATCTTTTTCTGAGAGAATAAAAGTAAAAAAAAAAAACTTTTCTCTGTTATTAAAATTAATTTTTATAATTTAAAGAAAAGATAAGAATGTAGCAATTAATTCATTTAGAACTTTAGCAATAAAATTAAACAAGAAAAAAAAAAAAAAAACATCTCTCCCTGGCGGGGAATCGAACCCCGGTCTCCCGCGTGACAGGCGGGGATACTTACCACTATACTACCGAGGATGCGATTAGAGATATCCTGAGAGTAATAAAATAAAATGCTCTTCTCAGTTAAACAATCTCATTTTGGCTCAACTCCAAAATTAAAATAGATATAATTCCCTTTATCTCTTTTAATGACCATTATCTTTCAGAATATAAATGTTAGGCACTCGCGCAAAATTCACATGGCAATTAGAGCAATATCTGATAAAATTGGCTACTCATCTAAGATGAAAATAGATTTGTATGATTCAAAATGTGGATTTATTACTAACTAAATCTTAAACATATTAATGAAAATATGTATTAATGCTACAAATTTTATTCACAAGTTTCTTGAAATTTTAAAGCAAGGAAATTCAAAAGTGTATAAATTAATCGGTATAAGCAAAAATTATTTTATTACATAAACGTTAAAAGAAAATGAAAATTATTTTACTACACAAACAAAATTATTATTTTAGAAAAATTGTTTTTTTATTTAATTTTTTTTTCTCTAACGACGGACACTGAGTGATTAACTCTTCTCCTTAATATGGCCTGAAATTTCTACTAAATTATTGTGACCCGGTCGACACTAGTGAACGAAGTCATGGAGGCGAGTAGAATTACCCATGTCACTCCTCCACAAACCCATTTATAGGATTGGCAACATTCATACATTATCTTAAAAGAAAGGAACATCGATGCCCGCACCGGGATTCGAACTTGTGACCAACAGCTTCAAAGTCAGAAACATCATCGACCGGTATATGATTGTTCATATTATTATAAGTGAGAGAAAATTTTATTATAACCACAAATTCTCCATCTCTTTCAATATTTATTGAAATTTCTAATTTCTTTTCAATCAAGTATTTTTGAAGCATGAATGACAACATTAAAGCTATTAATTTTCATACTGACTTTATAATATTCTTTATATTCATCGACTTAAATTAAAAAAATAATTGACTAGTTGTTAGTTATAATCAATTCTCTATAATTAACTCGATAAACCAAAAATAACAAAATCTTAATATTTATAACAATAAATTTTAAAATTCCTCATTGTTACAAAACTGAAGGAAATAAATATATATTGGTTTTTTATGTATTTTGATTTAAAATTCTAAAATATTTTTAAATTCTTTGTAAAACCGGATATTCAAAATGCATGTTAAAGTTTTGTGATGCATTTTTATACTGCGTGTCTGAAAATTTTAATAAATGTTTTTTTTTTAAGTTTTAAAATTATATGCAATTTTATTATATAAATCATGTTTCTATGTAAATGTTTACTTTATTGCTAATAATAAACTATAACAAAGGTGATGTGTACAGTAGAGCTTTAAGAATTAGTCATGCATTTTGTACATTTTTTTAAAAATTTAACCTTAGTTTGAAACTACATCGGAAATAAAAAATAAGAAAAAATTACATACTTATATGCAATAAATTGCATTAATATATGATTACGAAATTTTTGTCCTGATTTCTTAAACATCGATTTGATGTTTTAATCATTATTTTCTGTAAAAAAAATCTGTTTTACTGAAATGAAACAAAGACATTAAAAAACTATAAAATATATAATCTAAAAAACTTTTATTGCTTTTAAAATCATATTTACCTGCAAGGATATATTTCAAAATGAAACAGATACACTTATAAAACTACTCATAAACCATTATATTTGCGAAACTTCTGTGTACGTTTCATCGTTTTATTGTATAATCTTCCCATTTAGTTCTGGCACGTTAGCTTAGTTGGTTAGCAAGTCGTGCTAATGTCGCGGGTTCGACAACCCATGGGCCATACGTTCCATTTTATTTTATTATTTCTTACATCAAAATTTTCAATTAATTTGTCATGACATAAATAGTTCAACATTGAGAGAACATTTTTTTAATTTCTTAAAATTGCAAAAATTAAAAAAAAAATTGCTCTCTCTTTATAATAATCATTTTAAAGATCAAATCTAATATAATTTATAAATATTAGAACAAAATTAAAATGTGAAAAACTAGTATCTGTTTATTTTTTTCCGTACTCTAGTATAATGGAGAATTTAACACATATATCATGATTTAATTATTTTCTAATTACTGAATTTCTTAACATAACTAAATTTCTTCTTACGTGCACATGAGGATGCTTAGTAATCCGCATATATGATATCTTACTCTGTCTGCAAAAATTAAATTATGAAAACATATTAAATTAATCTTGTCATGAAACTAATTGTTTAAAATCTTCAATATTAAGAGATTTATTAAAAAAGAAAACTTTAACTAGTTTTCGAGTCTTTTTAGCGCACACCTAGCGTAATGAACAAAATAATAACTAGAAATATTTACCTACTAGGTATTTACTTACTTTAAAATTATTTTTTTTACAAGTAAAAAGCTATTTTCTGAGATGGAAGTCCAGAAGACGCCCACGTGACAATTCGGCAGAAAGAAGAGTTGAGAAGGTTTATGTTTAATTTCGAAATTTCGATTAATATATTTGCAATTCATTTAAGCAGTTATTAACTCTGATTTGAGAAATCACTAAAATGCTCAACACTCCTAAACTGTTTTTTCGCTTATAGAACATTTTTCCCTTTTAAAATTTGTATCTCTTTGTGTGCAGCAGCTAGGGATAGAGGACAGCATCAGACCTCTTATTTTGACATTCACATGGTGAAAATCCCTTTTTAAATAATGATATTTGCTTTTTCCTTTATTCGATTTTTTTTTAAAAATTAAATTATTTTGTCGAATTGCAGCGAACACATTATCATCTTTTCCTATATAGTAGCTGTTAAATATTTAAAAAATGTTACAATAAAGAGAATTTTCAATAGATCCAAACTGATTTCGATTTGTTTTCAGCTGACTTATAAGAGACTTAAAGCGAGATTTATTAATATTTTTCTCCTTTTTTTATTGTATTATATTTATTAAATTGATTCTGCTAATTTCAATTCGTACAGTCTTTTGGAATTTAAAACCAATAGAATTTTTATTTTGCTGTCTTCTGTGAAATTCAGCAGAATATTTGAATATATTTCACTATTTAATCTGTTAGTAGCTTTGCGTCGACAAGTATTGTCAAGCTGGCTGCAAAATCGTTAGAGCTCTGGACTGAGATTCAGTACTTCATGGGTTCGAGTCCTATTTTGGACATAGATGTTCACAATGTCTCAGAATCCAATTTAAGCTATAAATCCCGGTCTAATTAGATCTTGTGTGGAAAAAAGGATTGTTTAGTGACAAACAAACTTAGTCAGTCTCACCTTATTATGAATTTATTTTTATAACACCGAGAAATATCACTGAATTTCATTGATATTTCTAGATTGAAATGGAAAAGAAATAAAAAATCTTTTGATTTCCAAGTTATATGATATACAGTGACAGACAAGCTGCTATGCAAGTTGAGATGCAAATTATATTTTTTCAGTTAAATTTAAAAAAATACATTGAAATTGAAAAATATGATATTATTTGGAACTTGATTTAAATTAGCATTTCTGTTCAGTCAAACAGCTTGTTTTTTTTAAAAAAAAAAATCAAGAAAGTTTCAATAAGGAAGAAAAATAGTACAGGAAAATTAAAAGACAAAATTTTTTATATTTCAACTTTAAAACTTGACCACTCATAGTTTTCGATTTGTCGATCTTGTTTTAAAGGGTAAAAATGTGATTTGAAATCACCACAGGGGATTTCAAAAACAAGTTTGGCCTTCCTCAAGATAATATTCACGTCCTATTTAATAATTCGTTTAATCATCTGACTTATCATTTGATTTTATGTCTTACTTCGAAGGACTATCTTCGCTGATTGGGGGCTGTAGCTCAGATGGTAGAGCGCTCGCTTTGCATGCAAAAGGTATCGATAACCGGCGCCTCTAATTTTTTTTATATATAAATTTATCTTGTATTCTAAAGAACTCTGTTAATTGAAGAATTATTTTCTAGTTTGTGTGTTTATAATGCGGTATTACACTAAGAAATTTCTCATTTTGGTCACACTAAACTGATTTAAAAATTAGTTCTTTTTTTTTTTTTTTTTTTAGAAATACCCGGTAGCTCCAGTTCTTCTTTTTCTTTTTTTTTTTTAAAAAATATATCAGAAATTTTTTAATAGAAAATTTTTATTCAAAGTCAATAAAATAATTTTAAAATTGTCTTTTGTAGAAAAATACCACAATGGCGCCTCCAAATGTTAATTCTTTGGTTTAAAAATTATCCTTAGTTGATATATTAATCATGAGCTTCATGATAATTATTCCTAAGTTGGCAGTTGATAATGAATCACGCGAATAAAATTTTCCATTAATATCACTGACTCAATTTAAAAAATTGTAGAAAAAAATTATAATGCAAGCAATAGCATTCTACTGAAAATAAAAATTCAAAATCTAAATGAATTTAATATTACATATAATAAAAAATTTAAATATTCGTCTTCATGCTAATATTAGTTTTTGCTATAGTAGTTATTATTATTGACATGTTTTTGCATGGTATTACTGTTTAGTGTTGAATATTTTTGGAAAGCTTGAGTTTCTTTAACTGAGGTATATATTTACGTTCCCGAAGTTTATTTAATTAGATTCATTTATAATCGTAAGAATATAATCAAATCTTAATTCTCATGATTTTATCAGATAATAAAAAATTATCAGATATTTGTGTAATAGTTATTAGAGACAAATATTTTCCATACAATTATAGTTATTCCACAAAGCCTTCATTCCTCTAATAAAGGATTTATATTGCATTTCAAATAAATTGTAGTAGTGTTTTCTGAATAAAAATTTAATATTGTATTTAACAAGCGTGAAAAAATATTATTATTTAACAATTGAAGAATTACGTATACTTATTTTAATTAAAAAGTGTTGAGTTGTATATTTAAATAAGAAGTTAATTAAAAATAAATGAGCCACATTAAAATTTTGAATGAAAAATTTAAACGGTTTATTTGGATTCAGAAAGGAAAAAATTCACAGTGAGAAAATTATTAGTTAAAATTTAACAATTTAACAATGTAATTAAAAAATTTTGTTAAGATTTTAGAAATTTAAATATTTGTTCAATCGAAATTCATAAATTTTATTATATACTGTAAATCGAATTAAAACTTTTATAACTTGAAAAGACAAAAAAATTAGACAAAATAAAATCTTCGTTATGCTCAGATTTTTAACCCTTATTAATGAAATCTAACCATCATAATCAATACAAAACAAAGTATGCTTAAATAAAAACTATACAAAAAAATTTAAAAAAATTTTTTTTTAGTTTTTTAGAATCTGAACCAAAATTCTATAATATCTCGATTCTGAGAAACTACTGAGTTTCAATATTTGAGTCTTTTTAAGTAAATATATAAAAATTGAAAAAAATATCCAAAAATTCATAGTTGGAATAAATTTTGACAGCAGTCAATAAATAAATAAGAATACAATTTTAAGCAACATTCTTTATTTGTGCAAAAATGAAAAGTTCACGGAAATAAAGCTTAAAAAAAGAAAAGCTTATTGTTGGATTATTGAGAGCCACAAAGCTACTCTAAGAGTGGTCAAGAATACGCATTAGTAATGACAAACAAATGGCATGTTGTCATTGATAGCGGTTGCTACCACTACTCGCAAGAAATACATTAGGCTCCGTCATCAGAAAGCAATTACTCACTTCCTAGATTAGTCTTAGACAAAACCTTTTTAACAAGGTCAAATTTTAAAATAAAAAATCATTTTATTTTCATAACTGGATAAAATAATTCTTTATTTAAATATATTTATGAACCGTAAGTAGAGATAAGTATTAGTAGAATTTTTTTAAAGTAAAATGCATTTTTAAGTGATAGTGAAATAAAAAGAAGTTGAATAGGGCAAATATACGCATCTCTGAGCTTTTGTACGCATTTATGATTCTGGAAATTGTTCAATGAATCGCCTGTAATGGTTTGTAATGGAGTTGAATTCGTACTCTTCTCATATTGTTACAAATGAGCTGTATTTTGCTATGTATGATACGAAACTAAGAATATAAATTCATATTATATTCTATAAAGCATTAAAAGCTATTAATACACAAAAACACACTAAAATGCGCGATGTTATATTTAGACTATATCTGTTAATAATCCTGTTGTGGATAACCTACTCATTTTTATTCTTCACATTACACCCGTTTTGACAAGTGCAAAAGGATAAAAAAAATGAAAGGGGGGAGATCGTAACCAACTTGACTTGATAGCTTGAGTGAGGAGAAATTTCCTATTAATATTCATACGAAGAGCTTCGAACAAAATGGGTCGACTCAACAATAACTTACCCAGCAGCTCTTTTATGATGACAAGGCACAAAAAAAGCGAGAGTGTGCAAGTGGGATTGGCAGGGGAATGGAGGGTGGTGAGTTCTCTTTTCTTCCTGAGCATTTTGAATGATAGTAGAGAAAGGAAAGCTTTTTATTTATTTTTTTTTAAAAAAAGAAGAGTGGAAGATCTTGACAAGAGTGTATAAATGTAAAATAATGACGAGGAAATAACTGCGAAATGTAAACAAAGAAATAAGGAACTAACCGATTCATTTACGGTTGGTAATAAAAATTACATCTATGAAAGTACTGCAGATCGCTGGTTTCCTAGTTCTAATCATAAAATCGATACCCGATTACGATGAAGATAAAATATAAAAATGGTGATAAACTTTTGAAATAAATTAATAATCGTAAAATCACATTATACACTATGTTATTTTATAATTGAAAGAATACACGCATACATACAGATTATTACTAATTTTTTCCTCGTTCCATGGCTATTTTTTTTGCAAATAGAAGCTTGAACCATCATACTGTACCGAGCTCCACGGGTTCGTGTTGATTGAGAGTTGAATAAAGCAACCACTTAATGAACACAAGACTTTTATTCGTAAAAACTTCACTAGATAAACGAAATTCCCGCTGTAACAATCACAATTATACAGCTACAATTCGTCAGATACAATAAGAAATAGCTTCCAATCACAGGTCTCAAATACCTCAGACAGAGAACAACTAGCAGTCACAACTAATCGTCTTCACTCACTGACTGTCTTCACAAAACTAAAACTCTTCCATGTTGGGCTGCGGTATTTATACCTGACTTGGCGGAGAAATCTACCAATTTCGCCAAGGTTCTGGAAGCTTCTAGGCTATCTCGAAAAGTATTGGTCCTAGAGCTTAGGTGATGGATGTTTCCAGAAGTATCGATTTCTCGCCAAGTCGCCAAAAATCTCGCCAACCGTCGCCAAGTCGCCAAGAATCTCGCCAACTGTCGCCAAGTCGCCAAATTATTAGGAAATCCGCTTTTAAAAGTACAACACGTCTAAATACCGCAATTTTTGCCCAAAATGTGAGAATTTCCGATCTGTCTGAGATATTTTAAGACAAATATAATCATTATTTATAAATTTGTAACATTGCCCCCTCTCAAGGACTGCACGTCCCGGGCAGTACAATCCCCTGATAGGAGGCCAAATTTAATATAAGAGAATTTACATTTCAAGATGATACAGAGCACATTACATACACAAGCAACTAAAAATACAAGAAAATAGAAAAGATTAAAATTATCTATACTATTTACAAAGAGACCATGGTCTACTAATTTTTACTCTACATTACGATAAGGAGCTAATCTATCATAATGTACTACCTTTGGTTTTGAAGAAGATGATTTCCTTATACGAACCACGACGTCGTTCAGTCTTTTTAGGACTGTGTAGGGACCTTCCCAGTTGGCTTGCAACTTTGGAGAAAGTCCTTTACGTCGAATCGGGTTCCACAACCAAACTTTGTCACCTTCTTGAAATTCATGTCCTGTCGCTCTTGTGTCATACCTTGTCTTCATTCTTTCGGTCGTCAGGTTGATTCGGTCTCGAGCGAATTTATGGACATCTTCAAGACGTGCCTGAAGGTCTCGAAGGTATTCCTCTGGCGATGAAGATGTATCCGGTGGACGACCAAACTGAAGATCACAAGGGAGACGAAGTTCGCGACCAAAGAGCATCTGTGAAGGAGTATATCCGGTAGTCTCATGGACAGCACTGCGATATGCAAGCAGAAACAGCGGTAACTTCAAATCCCAATCTTGCTGATTTCTGGAAACCATAAGTGAGAGATTATTCAAGATGGTTCTGTTAAATCTCTCTACCATGCCGTCCGATTGTGGGTGTAGTGGCGTGGTCTGCGTCTTGTCTATTCCGAGAATTTGACACATCCCTTTAAACACAACAGAGGTGAAATTTGTCCCTTGATCAGAATGGATTTGTAAGGGTGTGCCGAATCTGGAAACCCATTGATGCACTAGAACCTCGGCTACTGTAATCGCCTCTTGATCGGGGATTGCAAACGCTTCAGGCCACTTAGTAAAGTAGTCCATGACAACTAGTATGTATTTGTTGCCATTTGAAGATCGTGGTAAAGGACCCAAAATGTCTAATGCTATTCGCTCAAAAGGTGCTCCTACGTTGTACCGCTGCAACCTTCCTCGGCTACGTTTCTTTGGTCCCTTACGTGCCGCACAGTCATCACAAGATTGACACCATTTCTCTACATCTTGTCTAGTTTTGCTCCAATAGAAGCGTTCTCGAACCTTCTGTAGAGTTTTCATTACTCCAAAGTGGCCTCCAGTTGAACTACTATGCAATTCTTTCAAAACATCTGAAATTCTTGATTTTGGAAGAACAAGCTGCCATTTGAAATTACGTCCATCATCGGACTCCCATTTCCTGTATAAGACACCATTTCTTACATGGAGTGAGTCCCAAAGAGCCCAATATTGCTTAGTAGCAGGACTGTAGGTGGAGATATCCTGCCAACTTGGTTTCATACTGGAAGATTCTTTTAATTCTAAAATTGGATTTATATCTGGGTCTTCTTTTTGGGCTTCTCTAAGTCCTTTATCACTCCATGGGTCTGGTTTCGGTGGAGGTGAAACAGTAACTTGGCGTACCGAAGGATTTACTAACTGATAGTTCTTCTCTACTCTCGAACAATATCGGCAGCTTTCATTGCACGGTTTCCTTGATAGTGCATCAGCATTTCCATGAAGAGTTCCTTTGCGATGACGTATTTCAAAGTCAAACTCCTGGAGTCGTTGAATCCATCTGGCTACCTGTCCTTCCGGATTTTTAAAATTTAAAAGCCAGGTTAAGGATGCGTGATCTGTCCGGAGCAAGAACTTTCTTCCATAGAGATAATGGTGGAAATGTTCTATGGCTTTAACGATTGCCAGCAATTCCTTCCTGGTTGTACAGTAATTCCGCTCTGGTTTCGATAGACATTTACTCCAATAAGCAATGACATATTCTTTATCATCAATTTCTTGCGACAAAACAGCTCCGATATTTTCGTTGCTGGCATCCGTATCTAAAATGAATAATTTTTCGGGCTGGGGATATGCAAGAACGGGCGAAGATGTCAACGCCTCCTTCAGTTGTTTAAAAGCTTTCTCACATTCATCTGTCCATAGAAATCTCTGTTTAACTTCTGTCAACTTGTGAAGAGGTCTGGCAATACTTGAAAAACCCTTAACAAATTTCCTGTAATATGTGCATAGTCCAAGAAAACTTCTTAATTGGTGGACATCTTTTGGACGACTCCAGTCCTTAACTGCGGAGATCTTTTCAGGATCTGTTCTTACACCTTCAGCAGAGATAATGTGTCCCAGATAGCTTACTTCACGTCGGAATAAATTACATTTGCAAGGATTCAGCTTCAGGTTGGCCATTTTTAATTTTTCCAGCACCTTTCGGATGTTTCTTAAATGGTCTTCGAATGTGCGCCCTACAATAATGATATCGTCCAAATATACCAAACAGGCTTCGTAGGAAAGTCCTCGTAATACTGTCTCCATCAGGCGCTCAAACGTTGCAGGTGCATTGCAAAGCCCAAATGGCATAACTTTGAACTGCCAAAGTCCTTGTCCTGTGGTGAATGCAGTCTTTTCTCGATCCTCAGGATGTATCTCTACTTGCCAATAACCACTCTTGAGATCCAAAGTCGAAAACCATTGTTTACCGGATAAAGCATCAAGTGTATCGTCAATCCTGGGGAGAGGGTAACTATCTTTTTTAGTGATGTTGTTTAACCGACGATAGTCAACGCAGAATCGGGTAGAACCATCTTTCTTCCGAACTAAAACAATAGGCGAAGCCCAAGGACTCTCTGATGGCTCAATAATGTCATTCTGCTGCATTTCCATCAGAAGATTATCCACCTCTTCCTGCTTAGCGAATGGCAATCTTCTCGGATGTTGTTTAATGGGTGGATGATTTCCTGTATTGATTCGGTGCTGCGTCAATTTGGTTCGCCCAACATCATCTGATTTCTTGGAAAAGAGATCTCCGAATTCTAATAATAGATTTCTTGCAGCATTCCTTTGTTTATCATCTAACTCTGCATTCTGAAGGAGTTCATTAATTAGAGTGTCAGGAGGCTCAGATAGTGTGGTTTGACAATTTCGGTTAATACAGGTCACTGGAGTGCAAGTCGCCAGCACTTCTCCTTCTTTTATTAGTTTTACCTTATTGCTTAGATTAGCAACTCTTACCGGGATTACATTTCGTGAAAGGTCGACGAGGGAAGAAGCCACTAGTACTCCTTTAACGCTATTGTCGGAATCTGGATATTCAGTCAATCCATAATGAAAATTATTATCTTCTGAAAGAGCTCCGGAAACTATTGTCTCAGTTCTTGGTGGTAATGTTATTTCACTCTTTGCAGTTATATGATGGACTGTTTTAATATCTGAATATTTCGTCTTAAAAATCGCTATGTCTTCAGAACATGAATGTAGTTCATTATTTTTAAAATCTAACTTGAAATTGTTTTCTTTGAGGAAATCCAATCCGAGAATAAATTCGTCATTTATATCAGCGACATATGCCATATGATGGTACACGGCATTACCAAATGCAATGTTTAGATTGACTTTTCCATGCACTTTAATCTTATCACCTGTCACAGTTTGGAGGGTAATGCAGGGCGGCGTCCAGATGAGTTTCTCACCAAGTTTGCGAGCCAAATCTGTCCTAATGATAGTTACGTTGGCTCCAGTATCGATTATCATTCTGCAGGGAACTTCGTTGACATGTCCCATAACGAAAAGTCCGTTGTCGCCGCTACTTACGGAAGAAATATGAAACAATTTGAAATGGGGCTTCTGACTCTCTGGACATCTCCGCCCCGCGAGATGGCCACATATTAGTTTCCCTGCTGTGGTGGAAGATCATTTCCACCATCTTTTCGTTTCGGGCAGTCTCTATGGACGTGTCCGACTGCACCGCAAGTCCAACACTGAATCTTCATGTTTCTGCCACCTTTACTCAATTCTAAGCTATGGACTTTTCGCCGCAGATCTTCAATTTGCTTTCTTAGATTACAGTCCGTATCAGTAGCAGAGACGGCTCTGATTGAGTGCCGGTCTTTACGCGCGGCCTGCTGGGCAGCCTCTATCTTATGTGCGTATACTAGGGCAGATCCAATATCTTTGACATCGGCGAGTCTAAGTGTTTTCTGTATCTCCGGATCTCGCACACTATCGATGAAGTGATGGAGAGCCAGATCTTGACGTGTCTCAGCTGGGCAGTCCGAAAATGCTAGATGGGAAAGTCGCTGAATATCGGCAGCCAATTCTTGCAGACTTTCACCCGCTTTTTGATAGCGGGACTTTAACTGTAGTCTGCTATATTCTTTAGTGCACTTATCTCCAAACCGCAGCTCAAGCGCACTCGATAGGGCTTGGAAATCGTGCCTCTGCTCCTCCGGAAGCGTCTCGAGGATGTCAGCCGCGTCTCCTCTTAAAGAAGCCGCCAGGTGAAAAGCTTGGGCTCGGGGATTCCATCCATTAGCTTCCGCTACCATCATAAACTGGGTCTTGTATACTTGCCAGGATGATTTCCCATCAAATGTTGAGAGTTTAATATTGGCTAGGGAAGGCACAAATGCCACGTTGGGTTCTTCATGTTTGTTTGACATTTGCTTCTCCAAGCGTTCAATCTTCTTATTCATATTGTCTAATGCTTCTTCAACGTTTTCTTCTATCTCCAGAACTTTAGTTTCAACTGAAGTTACCTTATCTTCCATTGCATTCATCTTCTCCTGAATGATGTTGGAGAATTCTTCTTTAACACTTACAATGTCCTTCTTAAGTTCCTTTTTAAGCTCCTCCTGTCCAGATTTTATCTCTTTCATCACCTCGGTTTTAATCTCTTCTTGTCCAGCTTTCATCTCTTCTTGTCTAGCTTTCATCTCTTCTTGTCCAGCTTTCATCTCCTCCTGTCCAGATTTTATCTCTTTCATCATCTCGGTTTTAATCTCTTCTTGTCCAGCTTTCATCTCTTCTTGTCTTGCTTTCATCTCTTCTTGTCCAGCTTTCATCTCAGCCATCTGCTCCGCTAATTTTTCGAGAAGACTTTTCATTAAATCCATATCCATTTTTCTTGTGACACGCTGCATCAACTCTTCAATCCCGATTCTGACACCAGTTGTACCGAGCTCCACGGGTTCGTGTTGATTGAGAGTTGAATAAAGCAACCACTTAATGAACACAAGACTTTTATTCGTAAAAACTTCACTAGATAAACGAAATTCCCGCTGTAACAATCACAATTATACAGCTACAATTCGTCAGATACAATAAGAAATAGCTTCCAATCACAGGTCTCAAATACCTCAGACAGAGAACAACTAGCAGTCACAACTAATCGTCTTCACTCACTGACTGTCTTCACAAAACTAAAACTCTTCCATGTTGGGCTGCGGTATTTATACCTGACTTGGCGGAGAAATCTACCAATTTCGCCAAGGTTCTGGAAGCTTCTAGGCTATCTCGAAAAGTATTGGTCCTAGAGCTTAGGTGATGGATGTTTCCAGAAATATCGATTTCTCGCCAAGTCGCCAAAAATCTCGCCAACCGTCGCCAAGTCGCCAAGAATCTCGCCAACTGTCGCCAAGTCGCCAAATTATTAGGAAATCCGCTTTTAAAAGTACAACACGTCTAAATACCGCAATTTTTGCCCAAAATGTGAGAATTTCCGATCTGTCTGAGATATTTTAAGACAAATATAATCATTATTTATAAATTTGTAACAATACTGATGAATTAAAACCTTGTAAACTGAGACTATATGCATTCAAATTTGCGGATAAAATACTTATATGAAATAAAATTTAGGATTTTCCCTCACACAGGCAATCAAATTTAAAACCAGAATTATTATCAATAATATAAATGATGATAAATAGATTTAATTGAATTACTTTCCTAGAAGACAACGCAACAAAAAAAAATGTGATTAGTTTTGTACTTTCTCAGATACGATATTAAAATTACCTTAAATCCTGAAAATGTCTCAAATGTTGAAACTCTTTATATAAATTATTATCTACATTTAAAATAAGATCTTTCCCTAATATGAAAAATCTGCGTGGAGATAAAATTAAAACTGTTTATATAAATAAGAAATGAATAATTAGAATAAGAAGAATAAGTAAAGAAATAAATAATGTTAAATAATCAAATACAAAGAAATTAATAGTTTGGGTTTTATTATTCAAAAATTGAAAAATATCAAAAAATATTCAAACTTAAAGAAATTAATGAATTGAAACATGCAGTAACGTTTAACATTTATAACTTAAATTAAAAAATAAATTGAACATTGAAATTGTTGCATGTAGCGACAAGTTTTTATCCCAGTTATTTTCATTTTCCAGCGCTAGAATAACTCAGAAAATTTGATAATTGCTTTTTAAGAATTTTCTGTAATATAAAAAGTAGTTATCTTTCAAAAGAAAATTTTAATGTATTCATTTTGCTATCATATGCAAAGTACTACGGAGATGATTTTACGGCTTCATGATAAAAGATGCAAAGTGATTTCTTTTCATCGACCATTTACACATTTCTTCAATAGATTCTTATACTTCTCTTCCCTAAATATATCTCCTCAAATTGTATGCAGAATAAATCTGATTTTTGTTCAAAAGTGTCTGGGATTGAAAAAGTGACCCCCTATTTATTATACATACCACTCGGTTATAGTGAGTCTCCTTAGCAATAAGTGAAATATGTTACAATGTTACAGACAGATCTTTTTTTATTTTTATTAAATTATTTTTTTAAAAGAATATATGTTCTAAAGAACTTGAAGTTGAAGAAATAGCCTGAAAAAATATTGAATGTGCTTGATGATATTATTATCAGTTATAAAACTTGGACTACAAAAATATATAGATTAATTATTCAAAATATAAATTTCAAAATAAAATTGATTACATTCTTATTAAAATATTAGCAAAAGATTTTCATATTTTCCTAAAAATTATTATGAGGCTATCTGAGGTGCTTATTCAAGAGAATTTCTTTAAGTATATCGCTTCTGAGTCTTTGATTCAAACTATAAACTGAGGGTGATAATTTTGGTTAATTTAAAATTTGATTTAAATAGAGATCAATTGTTGATAAAAAAGGTAAGCACAATCGCGTCTACTATTTACCTAGTTTCTCATTGCATTTAAAATGAAAAGTAGATAAAAAAATTACAATGCAATAAGAAGAAACAGAAACTAATTACACATTTAAGATTATAATATGACTTCATAATTATTTTATCCAATGCTTACAAATATTAATTAAATAAATGTGAACTATTTTTTTTTTAAATTTCAGTTCTATCTGATCATAACACTATGTTGAAGTGATCTGAAAATGTAAAGCCAAATACCTTGTTTTCAGTTTATGTAGTTAGCTATTAAAATATTCTAAAAATTTTTAAAATATTTAGTTATTGACAGTCTTATTGTTATTTGAATTAGCTTGGAATCTTGGCCTTCTCAAGAACTTTTGTCCATTGTTGGCAACCAGCATTGGCAGCAGATATACAGGGTAACAACTTTATCCTGTTGACAAAAAATATTTTATTAAATTAAAAACATGGAATTTATTTTCAAAAAACTATTTTTACTTAAGTCATTTGTTACTTAGGTACAACATATTTAAGTATTTTCAAAATGGCCCCCTTAGGCATCGATACAGAGCCTTAAGCGTCGTGTAAAATTTTCTGCAATGGGCCCAGTTTATTAAGCGTTAATTTAGCCCCTTCCTTTTTAAGAGTAGCATTTAGGCATTCCAAACTTCGATGTGGCTTAGAGCATACTGTTGATTGCAAAATAGATCAAACACTATAGTCCATTGTGTTTAAGTCAGGTGAATAGGGCGGTCACATTCCCACAGCTATGAAATCTGGAATATTTGTTTGACACTTGTCTTGCGTTGCTTTTGCTCTATGAGAAGGGGCAGAATCTTGTTGAGATATCCAGATGCTGTTTTTATAACCTTTTTGTGGGCTCAAGGAAGTAAAACCGACTGTAAAATTTCATTGCAGTACATGGTCTTGTTCATTTTAACGCCTTGATCTATGAAAACCAAAGGAGTTTTTTCCAGATTCACAAATGCCTCCCCAAACCATAACTGACTGTGGTTTTTGCCGACTTTCTACTCTTGTGGAAGTTCTAGGATGATCAGATGACCAGTAACGGTCATTTTGTCGATTATAAAATTGTTCAATTGTGAAAAGTTTTTCGTCCATAAAGATGAAATGCTTCCATTCTGATTTTGCAGACTTTCGAAGGAGAGCTCGACATCTTTGCAACCGTGTACGCTCTTATTTTGCACAATTAGTTTCTATACTTTTCGAAGCTTATATGGCTTAAGTCCTAGCTCTTCTTTTGCAACTTGTCCAACTGATTCTCTATTAATCCCTATTTCTTTAGCTATCTTTCTCATTGAGTTTGTTGGATTTCGGTTATTTCGTTTCTTTATAATTTTGCGAATTTCATTTGTATTCATAGCTCCTTTTTTTGGTTTTCGGGGTCTATCACCGTCATGGCCAAGCTCTAAGAAACGTTTTGTAGTGCGTAATACCGTTCGTCTGTGAATATTCTGCTTTCTGACAATCTGAATTTGCTTCAATCCTGCCTCAAATAAAGCAATTATTTGCCATCGTTGGTTTGGCATATTATTTCAAACAGGGGGAAATAAAAACTACCTATTTGTTTTACTAATATTAAGTTCTCTTAAGCAAATGAAATTACTATAAAAAGTGATGAACATGAATTAAACCAATCAAAAGCAGTACAATTTTGTCAACATTATAAAGTTGTCACCCTGCATAAAAAGAGTATATTCAATATAAATGAGAGTTTTTATAAAAAATTTATGAAATTCTCTCGTTATTTTTTCAAGTATATACAAAAAAAAATTATCAATACAAAATAATCCTCCCTCATTGAATGATTGATTTTTTGAATCAGAAAGAAATATCATTTAGTATTATCTGCAGATACATATTAATATTTTTGGTTGAAATATTTTATATATTTATGTAAGAATCCTCTAATTTTAAAAACATTCAAAATTGAAAAATTTTTTTTTAAAAACTTATAATTTTTAAAATTTTATAAACAATGAATAAGTTTTTATACTGTTTATATATGTATTTGGAGATGTTTTGAATTTTAAACTTTGATAAAGAGAGCTTTATATTTATATTAAAAACATTTCAAATAATTTCAGATTAATAATTATTTTTCCTTTTGTTAGCTAACTACAAATATTGAAGTTCATAAAATAAATTATGTGAGTGAATTTTTGAATAATCATAAAATGAAAAATAGGATTTGGCAGTATTAAATAAATTAAATTACTGATGATGCAAGCACACAAAACTTAAATATTATCGTCGACTTCCAAAATACTGATGCTTAAAAAGCAGTTACAGCTACAGTCTTATTTTTACAAAATCGTTTGCATTACCCTCAGCTGGAAGGAGTAAAATATGAAAGCGATTCTTTCATTTGTGTGTGCGTTAGAGAAAATGCCGCTGTTCTCTTGCGTAAAGACTAGACCGGAAGTGAACTACGTTTACGTCTATATTTCATCCGAATTGTTTTGCCCAATTCGCAGAAGAGTAGTTTTTTCCGTAAGTAATTATACCGATTCAATTGTTAAAATATAAATCTTTTTCTTTTTTCGCTGAATGCAGTGGCTTAAAGAAAAACACTTAAAAAATAGTTAACTGTTATTTTTATTAGAAATATTATGATTACGACACATCGATTGACTTGAAGGGATATGTTTAGAAATATTTTGTCTACGTAGTTGATGTGTTCCAAAATTTTAATTTCAGTTGTTAATTTGAAACAGTTTGATATTTTAAAATATTCATAAACATAAATAAATGTCAGTTTCAATTAATGGAAACAATTTTTCAATGGATATAAGTTACAAACTTATTTTACATGGGTAGATAAATTATAACTTTTAAAATATTTATATGATTTTCTGCCTAGATGCTTATTGTTTTAAGAAGATAATAAGTTGTAAAAATTTAAAAAGTGTACTTTATGAGAAAAAAGTAATGAAATTATGTAAGTAAAGCATATATCATAATCTCATTATTGTAAAAAATTCTGATAGAAAATAGTAAAAAAATTTCGAGAAAAAACAGGAGCTACAAAAATAATACCTAGATTAATTTGATCATAATAGGAGAAACAAGTTTTTTTCATTTCAAAATAAAAAATGCTATAGTAGAATTTTTTTTATTTGCTGAAAAAATTCTATTAAAGTGAATATAAATTTTTAATACATTAATGACACTTTAAAAATTTTTTTTCTTTTCAGGTTGGAACAAAAAGTAATTCTTTAAGTTGCCTATTGCAGAAGTTATATATCAGTATAATTTGATAAAATATTTTGCCTTCCTAAGCAAAATTAGATTATCTTAGAGAAATACTGCTACAAAATTAATTTGTAAAAAAATTAGTTTTCAAATGAAAAGTAAGTAATTTACTTTTTTCTTAAATAAAATCGGTTAATCTTATTAAAAAATACAAACTCACAAATAATTAAAAAAATCTTCAACAGTTTAATGAGTGAAAAGGAAAATCGTTTCAGACCACTTTTTTAAAAGTCCTCTTGGATTTTGAAATAATGCACTAGTACAGGCAATATTCTACCAATATAGGCAAATGTATAAATTATGTAACATAATACTGATACCGTTTATTAGCTACTCTAGAGATTTTCTATAGATAAAGGACATTGTTTAAATATCATAATAGGATAACTGAAAAAAATTCCAATCACTAATTTGACAAATATGCACGTGGAACCAAAAACATGATACCTATCTTCTGTTATTTTATAAAGACCAGGCTCCAGCTTAGGACCCTCTATTCTAAAGATTGTAGTCCTACAAGTGTGGAACAATGAAACTTATATGACTCCGTATTTTTATATATTTACCTTCCAAGAGGATTTTTCATCATCAAGAATCATATTCAAGATTCATGTGGGCTTTCTTTTATTTCTAATAGCCAATTATGAACAGTTACAGCAGAAAAGATGAGACTAAATATCGAAGAACACAACAAACAAAAACAGCTGCAACAAAGTCTATTAATCTATCATATCCCTTGCCTTCGAGTAGCGCTTTCATAAAGACTAAAACTTTGAAAATTTCGAGTAACCACTTCGACAGAAGTACTTGTAAGAAGTACAAGTTTACTGTGAATTTCTTCTTAGTTCTCGATAGCTAGGATCGAACCTGAGGATTTTTAATTTTAAAAAACTGTGGTTCTTCGAAGAATTTCAGAAGGGCACGGTAATGAAATGAACAAAGGAACAACAATTATTTTTCAGTCAATAATTAAATAAAATTAACAGTCAGCAAATTTTATAAATCAAAGAGAAATCCTTGCGAGTGTTTTTGTGCCATTTCATTAAAAAAAAAATCTTGATATTACGCTAAATTGCATAAGTTACATTTATATCATAAACAAAATTAATAAACCGATGAGATTCCAAATTGGAAAAAAAATATTTTGATCTTATAATGTGTTTTATAATTTAAATTCAAGCTATAGCATTGATATTTCAAAATTTTATAGTTTTATTTCCATCGATTATATGTGAATTCATCGAATAATGTGCAAATGTATGTTGAGTTTTATTAGTGTCATGTTCCCTACACATAAAATGTTATCAATGATTGTTTAATGCAACTGAATAAATACAAGATCTTCAAAATTTAATTCATTTCAAAGTCGTTGCGGATTTTTTAAACTGGCTTCTCCTTACTTCCTGTACTCGATTTCGCTTTTCAAAATAGAATATCAAAATCAATATAGAATAAAATAATTGGTTTGGAAAACATGCAAATACAAAAAATCTCTACAATGAGATTATGAAATCCTTATTCTGTTTGTCTGCCGAATTTTTCTCCACGGTTGAGTTGAGAAGGGTTGCACAGACACACAGAAGGGAATTTAACTTATATATCTGGATATATATATATATATATATATATATATATATATATATATATATATATATATATATATATATATATATATATATATTATATATATATATATATATATATATATATATATATATATATATGTATATCATCCAACTTTAAGCTCAGACAATGTTTAATTTCGGTAGCTGTATTACAGGATTTGTATGTGTCTGTGTGATTCGCTTAAACCATTAATCAACACTGATTTAAATCCATTATAAAGGTGTTTATACCGCAATGCACATTATTCTGGAGCTATGCTCACAGAGACGTTACAGTCTTTCTCGCTTTTGAAATTGTCACATATGCTTAACGACTGGGAATAGAGAAAAATATGCATGGAATCGGAACATTCCTTCCTCCTAAATTCCTATAATTTTGCTTTATAAATAAAGATATTTTCTATTCTTTCCTTTTTGATTTATGAAAAAATTATTATTGTTTTTGTTTTTTGCAGAGAATGTGTTTTCGGCTTTCCCACTGCGATCCCAATCGCAATTCCATTGAAACTTAAATGAAGAATATCCCATGTTTATAATAGATGATATTTTCAATTAAAATATTTTTTGATTCGACTGACCGAATGAATTAAGGTTGTGTCACAGTGGGAATACTCTCTCTATACTATATTTCTGGCATTTAATTGTTATTGAAACCAAAAGATTTCGACTTTTACAAGATTGAGTTCTCAAATGAAGAGCTATCTTTGTGAACTGTTATGTTTTATGAGTAATAATATAATTTATAATGTGTTCCAGAGAGAGAGAGAGACTTATAATGGTAAACTACGATATTGTTAACCAGTCATGGTCTATCTGCTAATGAAGTAAAAAATGAAATACAAATAACCGATGTTCCGGTAAATGCCCCAAAATACTGCAAAAAGAAAATATTCCAAACACTACAAGACTTCATGCCATTGTTGAATAACACTGAATGGATGTTGCGCTATTGTCTTCTGCATGCACGCTTGTTGAAGTGGGTGCTTGGGAGTTTTCAGGTTTTCTTCACTTGCGACATGAGAATATGCCTCGCTGTTACTGGAAAGTCCACCTGGGTGGCAATTTCAGTGGTAGATATCAAAGTGTCTACAATGACCACCAGCTGTTAAGCTGCCCACAACGCGGTATAAAAAAGCTACAAATTTCACTCTGGTTGAATGGCAACACAAAGAAAGGTTCGGGCTCGATCTCAGTCACTGATGAACAATACGAGAAGGATGTGTTTTTGTCTTCTGCATGCACTTTTGACGGGTGATTATTTGGGAGTTTTCCGAGTTTCCTCCCTTGTGGCGTGTGAGTAAAGCTCACTTTTTTCGTTGAATTCTTCCGGAAGACAGTGTACATTATGGACATTAAAATGCCTTACAATAGCCACAGTCCGTTAGGCTGTCCATTATATATTCGATGTCAAAATACTACAAAATGTAAAACAAAAAATGTAATAATACACCATTTTTCATATACTCTTTTTTTCTGAGAATTATTTTTCTTAATTCAGTAATTTATTATGCTCTGATTCCTATTAAGTATTCAAATAAAAGATGTTATACGATACAAATGTATTTGATATTTTTGTCTTTATTTTTTATATTAATAATGGAATAAAGGGCTTGGATTGTGTCAGGCTGTGTACAGAGTGTGAAAGGAAACAATTATGGATAGTTAAATGACAAAGCTGAGAAATCAGTTTATTTCCATTTTGCAAGCGTCATTCAAAAAGAAATAATGTGTACATTCAATTGACTTTGCTTCATTTCACATCATATCTTTAGAAAAATTACAAAAATAAAATCTACCTTAGTTTGAGAAAGAAATGCTGAAAAGAACATTTTAATAATATTTATTACTTGATATGTGAGTCGAGAATATAATATAACATTTTAATTATATTGACTTCTCTTTGTCTACATGAATATTTCAGAAATTATGGTTTTATACGTTTGTGCAGCAAAATTATTCTTTTAAATGTTATATGTTATTTCTTGAAAAAACTTTTTATTTACCCATTCGCATAGGATTGTTTATAAGGTGAAATATATTATATAAACGTCAAATCAAAGCATGCACACAAGTTTGAATATAACTTTTCTTCATAAACGAAAAATTTTTTACGAATCGGTGTGTGATAAAAAAATACTTTTGTATGATCAACTCTAAGAATAACCGTAATTTTTTGTTGTTTACATGCTTTTGCAAACTACGTTAACTTGCTTTTGCAAGACCGAACAAGTGAAAAAAATTAAATACTTACTATTTAATATTTTAAATTGTAAAGAAAATAAAAAGGCATAGTAAATAATAAATATGAATTAAAAATATATATATATATATAGCAAACAAGGAATGGTAATAAACGAATTAATTTAAAGCATTTTTCAGAAAATTATTATTTTAAGAAACAGATATGAGTTTAATAAAAATAATTTCCAAACTATGATAAAATTTTTGAATCTTGTGATGATGAATCATAATGAATCAATGATATCATATGACCCGTTTGAGAATCATTCCCACGATATTCACATTATTAAAGCGAATCTAAATTCCGGAATTAGCAAGTAAATCACATGAACGAAATTAACGCATAAACCTTAAATTACTGTGAATTGTAGTTATATACCAAAAGATGAATATTAATTCACAAATTTTACTTAAAACAAAGCAGAAGGAAGGAAATTAATACTATTTAAGTTGGAGAAAGAGAGAGCGATATATGTTTAAACATTAGCAGCATCATATAAAAGAACATATTTTACATTGTATGACAATGAATGAAAATTAATTAAATGAAATAGAAATTTTAAGAGTGTAATTTATTAGAAGAAATACTTTAGATTAACATAAAAAAATCAAGTATCCATGTCTAAAACATGACGGCCCGTAGGGGGGGGGGATCGAACCCACGACTTTCTCGTTAGTAGCACTACGCTCTAGTCGACTGAGCCAACGTGCCGTTGCAATTGGGGCATATTATAAATAGTAAATCTAAGAACTGTAAAAAAAAATAATAATAAAAAATAAAATAAAATAATAATAATAAATAAAAAAAATAAAAAATAAAAAAACAGAAGTGTTGAAAGAATGGCTGAACAGAAGCGTAGTTGCACAGGCATTTCAATGGAATATACCAATAGGCAAATCAAACATCGGAATTTTCACAAGTTACGTAGGCAAAATTTAGAAAAGAATTATCCTGTGGATTTTCAATATTTCAGTTATTTTACTTTAGTTTCTTGATGGATGCCGTTCTATGTTATTTCTAATTGAATGTAACTGCTTCCTTTCTATTTGAATGTTATTATTCCCATTGGAGTTTTTTTCTTCTACAAAAGTCAATTTTTAAATTATTTTCGTGAGTTTGAATAAGAATTTTCAATTATAGAGCATTTTTCAAATAAAAAAGTACAACACATGGAGGCGCCGGGTATCGATCCCGGTACCTATCGCATGCTAAGCGAGCGCTCTACCAGCTGAGCTACGCCCCCGGCGAGCGATTAAGTCTGTTCGAAGCAAAATCAAACGAAAAACATATGGTTAAACAAAAGATGTTACGTTGTAAAAGTGATCGGGAGGAGAGTGAAATTTGTTTTTGAAATCTCCTGTGAGATTGCACCTCTTTCAAATCACATCTCCGCCTTCTGGAACAGGCTCTACAACCTATCTAATGTGATTGAACTGAAATGTTTTATTGGATTCAGGATAACATCATCTTTCCAATTATAGATTTTTTTTAATTTAAAAGAATAAACATAAGTTGCACTTCATCTAAAAATTCATCTTTGATATCAGGCTGTCAGTGTCATTTAATATTTTCGAATGTGAAGTCGATTGGTTTAGACTGTTCTTCCATACTTGAATTTCCTTACTAAACTGTGTAGTAATGCTATACTTAATGGCATTTGCAGATTTACCGCATTAAGGTATAATTTTAATCTAGTAAGGTCTGTTTGCCGAACGAATTGTAATACAAAATATATGTAACATGTGCTGATGAATACTAATGTAAAAACACAATATTTTTAATACTACTTACAGTACGAACAACATAAGGAAAATGTAGCACAAATTGAATTAATTTTGAACGTTTTAGTAAAAATCTATTTAAAGCAAGGTCATTAAAATAAGATTGCATTTTCAAAATACGTAATATGATCAGGAGTAAATGAAATATATACAGAAGGAATATGAATGGAATATTTAAATATTTATCGGCAATATTTATTTGGTCAACAAAAAAACTTATGTATACTTTTTAAAAAGTATTCTCATTAAAATGTAGCATTATAAAATTAAATGCCTAAATATGTAATATCAACCAAGTATAATTGGTGACTAAACAATGGATCGTATCTTTAAAGAAGTCTTGGATAACTCCTGGTAAACAGCCTAAAGACGGAAGGCTATTAGAAGGTATTTTAATATCCACAGCATAAATTGCTTTTTGGGAGATCTTTTCATAGATAGTAAACCATATTTGCTATCGAAAGGGAGGAAGCCAGGAAAACTTCCAAGCACCCAACCTGACAGACGGACATGTAGAAGACCATCATCAAACTTTCATTGTTCAAAAGAGGATGGAACTTAGTTTCATGGTACCGGGGAGCTTATGCTCCGAAAAGCGCTGTTTCAACACTAGGCTACGGTCAACCCACTTTTGTACTTGATTAAAAAGGTAACTGATGCACTACCGAGGACGCTTTAAATGAAATTTGCTACTGAGAATATCATAAACTTGAAACATGTATTTTATTAAAAGGAAAAATGGGATAATACACAATTTCACTGTTAGCATGGTATCGTTTTCTTTATGTAGACTTATTTCTTAATTCAAAAATTTATATTCCCAAAATTTCTTTCAAATATCAGCTCATACACAGTGGTAACTCACACACACACATACTCGATTTGTAGAATAAAATAATGATATAGCACTATATATATTGATCAAAGTATGCAACTTTTAAAAAATCAAGCTAATCGAATACACAATTAAATAAACACATTTTTTAAAAGAAATTAAACTATATATAAGGCTATTAATATAGAATATTAAAAGGACGAATATTTTCGCTTTTGGAAAAATACTTCCGCTGTTCCCTCACTCTTTTCCCTCTCGTTCCTCACCAACATTCTATCCCTCCTCCACGTTTGAATCTTCCCAGGGTTAGTGATTTATTTCTCAAAATTAGGAGACAATACCGTATTATAGAATCTAATGCGCATGGTTTTTGGCCAAATGTAGTATTCAAAATTAGGGTGCGCATTAGATTCGAGTGCAAGGTCAGCAGTCCGCCGATGACGTCAGCCAAATTTAAATCGTTACAATGGATTACTGTATTTCTCGACTACATTTACCGTTACATTTATCGTTAACACATTATTGCATAGAGGATACAAACTGCAGTGTACGTAGTCACGAAATGGAGGGCAAACAAAGAAGAATGTCATATAACGCTACTTTCAAACGTAAATTAATTCTTTATGCTGAAAAAAATGGCAATAGAAAGGCAGGTAGAGAGTTCAACATAGCTGAGAGCAATGATCGCTTGTGGCGGCAACAGAAATTGGCACTGTTTGCAACTAAAGATAGTAGAAAGAAATTCACTGGCCCTCGCAAAGGAAGACACCCTAAAATTGAAGAAAAAGTATTGGAATTTGTACATGAAAGGAGGAAGAATGGACAACCTGTGACTAGTGACGCCATAAGAAATAAAGCAAAAGAGGAGGCTGAAGTTCTTATTATATCGAAAAAAGAGTTTAATGCTAGCCGTGGATGGGTGGATCGGCTTATGAAGCGGATGGGCTTATCTCTAAGACGCCGTAAAACAATATGCCAAAAGCTTCCTGCAGATTTTGAGGGAAAACTACTAACATTTCAGCGGTATGTCATCACACTTCGGAAGGAAAATAATTTTTCAATGGGGTAAAAATTGGCAACGCTGACGAGACGCCAATTTGGTGGTTTGATATGCCTCGTAACTACACCTTTACGGAGAAAGGGACTAATGAAGTTATCATCAAAACTTCGGGATGTGAAAAACAACGCGTAACAGTGATGGTAGCAATAACAGCAGACGGGTGCAAACTTCCACCTTTCTTAATCTTCAAACGGAAAACATCCCCTAAAACCCCTAAGAATGAAAAGCTGTTCCCAGATGATGTCCTAATTCGAAACCAAGAGAAGGGGTGGATGACGGAATCATTAATGCTTGATTGGCTCCGAAATGTATGAGAACGCCGTCCCGGTGGGCTCTCCAATCCACCATCAGTACTTTGGACGTATTTTGTGGTCAACTCATCGACGACAATTTTTTTATTATTTAAAGTTTTAAAATGGGGATGCGCATTAGATTCTCATAAATAAGGAATTAAGTTTAAAATAAATTTTCCAGAAGAAAATTAAATTTTCGATCATAATAAGCTTCTTGGGAAATTTAATTTGTCTCAGCTATTATTTAGCTGCATTCTGCAAACGGCACCCGCGGTATGATAGATCCTCTTGCCTTCACTACGCCTACTGATTTCAGAGACATTTCTAAAAGTAACGTTTGTAAAATATCTGCAATTGCTAGACACAATTTAATATAAGAACTAAGATTAATATTCCCGTGTTTTTGATTATTTTGACTATTCGTAATCTGAATCAGTGTTTCAAAAAAAGTTAGGTGCCGATATATTGATGCATTGAAAATAATTTTTTTTCAATATATTTCTTGATGAAATTATTTCAAATATTTTTTATTCATTACACTTTGGCATCCCATTGACAAAAAGGGATTATTTTAATATGATTTTTCGATAAAAGTAAGAAAATTATCCATCATATCTTGATAAAAGAAAGCATATGCACAACATAATCACAATAACATGCTTATTCGTGGGAAAGTATTTTTAGCGCCATAATGGAAAGCATTAAAATTAATCAACCCAACAAATACTTGTATTTCTAAATTTAAGGGATATTACTCATAAATATCTGATATTTTAGCCAACTGAACTATAGTACTATTACGAGATGAAATAATTGTGTATAAACTTAAAAATTTAACTATAATTTAAAATTTACGAGAAAATAAAAATTAAAGAACAATAAAAAATAAGTGTGATTAAAATGATTAAATTAATTAACAAATACTCATTAAAATGTCTTTGTATTTTTCGAAAATAAATTTTAATAAAAGATAATTTTCAATATTTGATAACATAATTGAATCTTTGACATGACCTGTTTTTGAATCATTCTTACGATATTTATGTTATCAGTTAAAGTCTTTAACTTTTAGATCTAACAGGATATTCAAATGGACAAAGTTAACAAATCATTGAATATTAAATCATTGTAAATTATGGTTGTACACTGAAAAATATAAATGAAAGTATGATTTTTATTTAAAATTCATTAAAGATAACGGAAGTAAATATTGTTTAAAAAATTTGAACATTTTCAAAACTATATGAAGTTACATTACTTTATACTAGGCGTTAATAATTTTGAAGTTATACGATATGGTTTTTAAAATATATAAGACTTGTGTTAAGACAAAAAAGATTTAAATACTTAATGTTTGTGTTAACAGTATACTTCTAAAATAATCGAAACCAACGAAAGAGCTTTCAGAAACCATAAATGGATGAAGTAACAAAGTGATAGAATTATTAATATATACAATTTATATTTTATCGAACACAATATAAATTAATATATGTTAAGTATTAAATTTAAAAAAAAATGATTTTTAAGAAATTGCAATATTGTAAGAAATATAGATAAAATTAATGGGAAAAAAGTTGCCTAAAATACACTTAAGGGTATCAAACACATGACTTTCGCATTATAAAACGACTCATTAACCAACTTATCTGGCAGATCTAGGAGTTACCGGGGATGTATCAAACAAGAAACATTGGAATTGCACAGAAACAATATAGGTAAAACAATACAAACTACAAAAATAAAAATTATGGACAAATAATTTAAAAAAACTAAAGTTTCGCATCTTGAATATTTGCGCATTTTTAATATCTTATCCTCTAAATTGAATTGATATATATCATACTGAGATCAGTATTTTGAGATTCAAAACTGATTCGAATTTTTTGGAAATATCTGACTAGAATAATGAATCTAAATCTTAAAAAAGATTACCCTATTATTCAAGTCTCAACTATTAAATTTCAAACATGTGAAAAAAAAATGATAGTCATAACGTTTAAAATTATAAATTTAAAGTATAATCGAATTGAATTGAAAATTTGAAATAGTTCGCAATCACATTTAAACTAAAAATGAATGATAATTTGTAAAGCGAAATTTTTTTATAATCATATTAGACTCTCTTTTTATTTATTATTTATTGGTGAAGCTTTTTATTTATTTTCTTAATTGAAGCAAATAGCTGATCCCGTGCAATTTCTTACTCAAATTTTAGTACCATCGGAGGGTTTTAGTTTACCATTTTATAGAGCTTTTTCAGCACACGAGAACGAATAGAGTTGAAAAAAAACTAAGATTATGAAATTCAGTTGTAAACTTTTACTTTTTATTTTGAACATTACTGTTAAGGAAATTAATTTCGAATTCAAACCATCAGAGTGTACAGTAAATAATACTAAATTATGTTTTCCCTTTTAAATCAAAACTGTGCATTTGCCATAGCATGAAGTGAATATACGCATAAATAAGATACGCATTTGGAATTAACAGACAATAGTGATTTAAGGGAAAGTTTTCTTGGAATATTAACATATGCAAGAGCTAACAGTAGCATTTATTTTGACTGAATGTTCTTCAAATTAAATAGCATTAATTCACATATAATCACCCCATATAGCGATTATACCATACATTTTTCTTACGTATTAAATATTGTAATGAATGTGTATATGCAATTGAGCTTTTTAATTATGCTTAATTCTTTAGTCATTAAGTAAACGTAATTTTTTTGTGCTAATTAAATACATTCATTCATTAGTGTTAATATAGATTTGTCCTTACTTAATAATAAAAATGAAAAAAATTTTAAATTGTTTAAATAACAATTCATGTTTTGTGAAAAATCTGATAAATTATTAATACATAAAGAATATTTGTGAAATATCTGTTTACAAACATCAAATTTGTGAATTTTTATTTTAATTTTAAACAGGCTTTCACATAAAAAATTCCATCATGTTAAAAAAATTTCATTATACAAAATTTCATCAATCATGTTGAAAATTGCACAATTGATGAGAGAGAGAGAGAGATAAAAAGAATCCTCTATATCTATGTAATATATGTATATATGAATTCTATCATCTGATAATCTTTGTTATCAATTGATTGTTTTCAATTAAAATTTCATGTTCATAAAGAAGAATAACTAATAACCTTTGTAAAATTATAAAAATACTTTGTAAAATCTTAATTAAATATCCTTACAGATTGTAAACAAAACCCTATAATTAGGAAAAACGGTAAATTAGAGCATAATGTTAGCAACATGTTGATTATGAAATTTACTGTGGAAAGTAATATTTCTCAGACGAGATTTGTACGTGCTATTCATATTATTCACAATCTATCGCCTAAATATAAACTTTTGTATCTCCACTGCTATATATATATATATTTGCCTTCTAATTTTCTTTCTACAAAATATTGAATTTTTAAATCAATTTGGTGAGACATGGAAGAGAAATTTCTTTATGTAATTCCTTGCTAAGCTCAAACTATATAGAAATTAATTATCTTATTAATATTTCTTTAGAATCCGAGATATAAATTTAAAAAAATGGAGGCGCCGGGTATCGATCCCGGTACCTCTCGCATGCTAAGCGAGCGCTCTACCATCTGAGCTACGCCCCCTGATGGAAAGGCAGAAACAACTAAGTAAGACGTAAAGTCAAATGAAAATAAGTTGATTAAACAAATAAGGTTACACCGCGAAAGTAATCCAGAAGAAAGTGAAAGTCACTTTTGAAGTGCGCTGTGAAATGTACTGATTTCAAATCATGTCCCCACCTTCTAAAACAGGGTCGATAACAACAAATGCCTTGTGATCTTTCCCCTACGCGAAATAAAATATTAAAGCGTACTAAATAAGAGATATGGAAAATAGTTACCTCATATAATTTAGTTTTTTGTGTATTCCAACAGAAATTGTTATAAGGCTTTCTTGTGGTTCTATTGCATTTCACTGGGAAAATCTCACTAAATGATTTTTATGGTGATAACACACGGAGTACTGATTTAAAAAATTGCAACTGTTGTATATAAAAACGTTTATTTTTTAATAATAAGTATTTTGATACCTTTCAGAATTTTTGCTAAAGGAAAAAATTGTAAAAATGTTATAAACGTTCTGTTGAATATTATTTGTAAAATAAAAATTAGATATCATTTTTATTCAAAATTAAGTTAGAAAGAAGGGAATAAATATTACTGTTTAGTAAGAGCATTGCAAATTTATAATAATAATTTGTGAATTTGTGATATCAGTTAATGAAATTGTAATTTATATCTTTCACAAAGCATCGGAGAATGAGTTCCCATAAACATGGAAAACTGCTGAAGCAGATGATATAAAAAAGTTACTATATAAAATAAATAAATTTTAATATTTTTAACTAATATCAAAAGGCTAGTATTGTTTGAAGGAAGACATTCTATACCTTATTCACGTTTTATAGACATTTCTCTACTGATATTTTATATTTTATTTCCAGTTGAATGTGATACCAGTGACATTGTTCAAGAAAAAAACGCATTTAGGTATGGTGAAATATTAGAAAATAAGCTATGACGCACATTTTTATGTTATTTCAATAAATTAGAAGAATCATAAATTGTCACTACGCACCAGTTTTTAAATGGAAGAAATTAAAATGTGGAGGCGCCGGGTATCGATCCCGGTACCTCTCGCATGCTAAGCGAGCGCTCTACCATCTGAGCTACGCCCCCTGACAGCAAATGTATAACAGTTAAATAAAATATGGAATCAAGTGTAAGTCAGATGATTAAACAAGATTTCCCGTCGTGAATTTTATCTGGCAAAGGGCCAAAATAATTGTCTTTGATCCTACCTTTTAAATCAGGACCGACAACTTATGACTTGCCGACTTCTTAAGATGCGAAGTAAAAAAAAATTTGAAAACTATAATTAAATTTTTGTGTGCTTTTAAATCTAGAAATTGCTTTTTTAGCTTTTACTTACGGATATCTTTCATATTTGACACTAAATATTTTGACTCACAGTATTTTTTTATTAACACTAAGAAATATGTTGCTTATTATTCATTCACATTAGACATTACAATATTCCAAGTTATTTATGCGTTTGTAATAAAAATTCATGTCACTTATTTACGTCGAAATTCTTTTCTAATTGCCAAAGAGAAAGTGCTTCAACGTGAAGGCTATTTCGAATCACTTTCGAGATACATGTTATATTTTCGAATTACAATAATTTTTGATTCAACCACGGAAGTTTTTATTCTATTTCCACACTCCATTACAATTCCATTTAAAGAAAAATCAGAAAAGATAAACGAAATTAAGATTACACTTTCTAAAACTTACATAATCGATATCAACGAAAAAAATACAAATTTAAAATTTAAATATAGTATTTAAATATTTATAAGAGACCAAATGATTCGGTCAGTAAAAGAGAGGTATTTTATAAGCATTTATAAAACGGTCCACACACATTAAATAAACGTATGATATTTACGTAATTAAATTTATGAACACGTAATCGGATATCAGTCATGTCTTTAAGAGAAGCCTGTTTCAGAGTATCATTTATTATTAAAGCAAAAAATTTTATTTAAATTATTATTTATATTTATTATTAAAGCAAAAAATGCGATGATATGCAACTTCATTGTTTTAATGGTAAGATTTTTTTCCAAAATTATTTTTGAAGTAGAAGTTTATGTTCCTATGATTTATATCAAACAATGTCGGTCATGATAGAAATTGTGATGTAATCTTTAAACAAAATTCATTTTTTATTATAAATTTAAGAAAAATCGCTAATTACGCATTGTTGATTCCAATCAATTAATACTGCACACTATTTTGTGCAACTTTAATTAAATGGAATCAACAATGCGTAGTTAAATACAAAACCAAAAAGAGTTTTTTCTGTTTTATAGAGCCATTAAAAAAAGAGGTTTTGTACATATTTTTCTGAAGAAAAAAAACTTTTGAATGTTACTTGCAATTGATAATTGTAATGAAATACGTTAAGTTTAATTTTAAATTTTAAAATTTTTCTGATTTTTCCTTTTCTGTATCAGTGTTTTTCAAAATTTAAGTGTAGAGCACATGTGTGAAAAAATTCGTTTCGATATTTTAGTACATTTTTGGAGAAAATTGTTTATTCTTCACTGTTTATCCTTGACTCTCTAATAACAAAATGGATTAAAGTTTATTTTTAGATGAAAACTGCGCATTTGGCTTTATAAAAAGCCAAACTAAAGGACAAACATAGTATAATTTACTTTTCTCTGAAACAAAGAATTTTTAAGCAAAACCATGCATGACATGAAAAAAAATTGTATGCTTAAATCTTGTTTATAATTTCAAAACGGCGCTCCACAAACAAGAGTTTAAGTTAAAATTTACTGAAAATTAAGATCTAATATACAACAAGTAATAAATTTGAATAAAATAAATTAATTAATTAAAATTATTTATAAAAAAATGTAATGTTTTAAGAAATAAAATAAACTTAATAAAAGACAGTTTTTCAGCTATGATGAAATTATTGAATCATAGGACCGTTTGTGGAATTATATTCAAGTTATTGATGTTACTAGCACGACTGTCTAGCCCTTGGAATTAAGAGGCCATGAAATTAACAAGCCAACAAATATTAAATCCCTGAAAATTATCCTTACATACTGAAGTAATAAAAAATGAATATATAAGTTTTATTTAAAATTAAATAAGAATAAAAAAATGAATATTGTGAAAAAGAAAAAAAACATTTTAGAGTTTGCGTGATATATTATTTCACAGTAAGTGATAATAATAATGAGGTTATAAGATATTTAATTTCTAAAACATGAGACGAAAACAAATGCATTGATCAGAATTAATCGATGCAAGATGGATCATTGTAGACCATAAGAACTTATGTATTGAGAATACAAAATTATTATTATGCAAGAACTACAATTATTGACAAATACTGAATGATATACAAAGACCACACCGTAAAATTTGATTTTTTTACGTGGTGATATTAGATTAAAAAATTTTCCAGAGGTATATAGAAGTGTCAACTGAAGTAATCAATATTCTAATTGAATGTGCTGATTTTATTTTCACGGTTTTGTGCTTATTTAAATCGGTTTTTATTTGTTCTGTAGAAATTCAGGGGGATGATTCAGAGTTAAAAAACAAAATGTATCGTGCCATAAAATTTTGATAAAATTAAGGCAAAATAATTCCATAATAATTAAGTTAATATAAAAATTTCACAAGGACAAATGTTTTGGTGAGTTTCTATTTTTAAATATAGTAATTTAAAAAAAGTGACGTTTGTCTGCGGAACCAACTGCCAAACCTGGCCTACCGGAAGTTGTGTGTGATTGAAATGTTAAAATTTTCTGGTCAATCTTGTGTGCAAAAAAGTGACAAATGACACGTACTTCAACTAACATTTCAAAAATGTCAATATTTCAAATTCCATACACCATTTACAACATATTCAGGTCGGCCAGGTTTCTGAAAAAGGTTTGAGGTAAATCTGAAAATAAATGTCTTTCTTTGAAATCAATATGCCTTCTAAAAACCAAATTTATCAAAAACATTAGTTGGTACGCTATTTTTCATTGACTTAATTGTTTCCGGAACTATTTCGTGCTAGTAAATGGCAAGGCTTAAGTGTATGGCGAAATACATGTCGTTTTTAATTTAGAATCATTCATTTAAACTTCTGTAAGGTCAATATAATGCTGTTCTTTAAACAAGTATGAAATTCAGAAAATAAATACAAGTCTGTTTTACCTAGAATACTTATCACTGCAGATTACTTTTGCAAAAGGCTCAGTTAACTTAAATTTCAGAACATTCTGCACTTTTTCTTAATTTCACGGAGTTGTCACTATTTAAAAAATAAAACTCTCAGTTTTTATGGAATGTCATTTTAGTATATCAAGTATTAACTATGAATAAAGTAAATAAACTAATTAAAAATAATTTTTAAGAAATTTTAATATAAGATCAAATAACTATGATAAAAAATATAATTTATTGTTAATAAATATGCAAATAAAACGGAATGTTTAAAATAATCAACCGTAAGGTATCAAATTCACTACTTTCACATCACCACAACGACAGTCTAACCAACTTACTTAATTAGTAAAACACACATCGACTTTTTTCACGAAATGTGTGGACAGACTAAAAAATGTATTTACACGGTAATTTACATACATATTTTAAATGCATTAAAAAAGACTACATGAAAATGTGGATTCTCTTAGTTTTAGGATATTTGATAATTGTATATTAATGTAAATAATTCTATAAGAGAATTTTTCACTTCCTTATTTATGATATGAAATTTCAAAATAGATTCATATTGTTAAAAAAAAAACTCTGCAAAATAAATTATTAATTTTTAAGTGTTACTGTATAAATCACAATTCTCTATTATTAATTTATCATTAATTATGAAGTTGAAGATTTATTAAGTGTTAATTCTTTTAAATTGTGCAAAATTAAAAAAAATTTTTAAAAATGTCATTATAAAACTTAAATGATAGTTTTTAAGATCCAAAGATAATACAGTTTATAGAGATATCACAATGAAACAAAATGCATAAAATGGTTACGACTTACTTACTTATACTTGTTACTAATAGTACTGAGGGTATTAACACATTTTTAGAACGATTTCGATCAAGAATTTTAAAAAAAGTAAATGTTTTGAAATAAAAATTTTTGGCAACAGCTTATTATTTAAAATGAGAAATATCGTCTGCTACTTTTAAATTTATTCTTCTTTCAAAATGTAGCATGTAAACAAGCTGTGGATTGAGGGATATGTTTTTGCGCTTTCCGAAGAGAAATATTCTTATTCCAGGATTCAAAAACGTTGTGAAATGCATGGTATTAAAATTTCTAAGTGCAAAATAAGCAACATTATTAATCGGACAGGTAAAAACCGTCAATCATTATTTCTACATGGAAAGAAGACTCCAAACGAATATCCGAAAAAAGTACGTACTGTTTCAAATGTTTCTAAAGTGAAATCCCTGGTAACAAGAGAAAATCCATCAACACAGAAATCAATTGCAAAGTCTTTAGATACATCTGTATCAACAATAAATAAAATAATAAATCAAGATTTACAACTTAAAAAAGCTAAAAAACATAATGTTCACCAGCTTTTGCCGAGGCATGTGGCTCAACGCAAAACATTTTGTAGAATCCTGTATGAAAACCATTTAGCAGGAGATAAATGGAAATACATTGTGACCCTTGATGAAGCATGGGTTTACCTAAATGACTGCAACAAAAAAAGGTCTATTTATTCTAGGAAACGAGGAGAAAAAAATGTACAGACCTGGTTTCGTCAATGCAAAGAAAATTTCAGTAAGGGTTTTATGATAGTCGCAGGTTTCTCCTACAATGGGAAATTAAAAATGAAAAGAGTAGAAAAAAATGTTAAAATCAACTCATCATACTATCAAGAGAAGGCTTTACGTCCAATATTTACAGAAAAAATTCCACTTCTTTATCCCACAGACTTTCAAAGAGTGAAACATCAACAAGACAAAGCTACAAGTCATACTTCGAAAATTACCACTGCATTCCTTGAAAAAATGAAGACTAATACAGGTATTGCATATATACCTTTTCAACATATTCCTGTGAAGTCCCCTGACGTTTCACCTATGGACTATTGTGCCTTTGGTCTGTTAAAAAGAGCTCTTTCTAAACGCAAACCCACCACGATGGATGGACTCATGGAAAGTAGTGGAAGAGGAATGGAAAGCAATACCCCTGGAAATTTTACGAAAAGCTCTTATACCATGGAAATCACGATGCAGACTTATAGTCCAGAAAAAAATCTATCAGATCGAACATTTAAAAAAATAGTCTACATTTTAAACAATAATTAAACGGCCCCAAAATCGTTCTAAAAATGTGTTAATACCCTCTGTATTATAAGTAGAAAGGGGACAAAAAGTATTACTAATATTTATATCCTCCCGTGCTCTGACTACGCACAATTTTTGAATTTATAATTTTAGATACCAGGATTTCTTTTATTATTTATCGAATTAATTCATAGATTTCCTTTTTTCAAATTGCTATCTTATCTAAACCGCTGGAAATAGAAGAAAGTATGTACGGTATCGAATCTCCCCTTTATTTTCGTTGTCATTATGCATTTCTGAATATATAACGGTACATATATTTTCTCGTGAACTTTGAAAACGACATTGTTTTTTCTAATAGCAGCGAACGTGTTCTTGGCTTTTCCAATACACTCATCCATACCTAACAAACTTGTAAATAAGGGGAAATTTCAAACTCTCCGTTCACTTCCAATTTTCTCTTAGCAATCTATGCGAAAGACTTCATTTCGTGGTACAAAACTGTGTTTTCAAGAAAAAGCCAAATAAATAGTAAATATCGTTAAAAAGTATTATATATATCCATATTTTCCCACAAACCACAGTTTTTTCCGTCTATTAATTTATCATAAGAAAACAAATATCATTTTCTAAATTCACTTATAAAACTCACATCAAAATTTATGATAATTATTTTAAGCAACTCTAACGAATTACTTTTCTATAACTGTAAAACTGAAATTCTGATAATGAATCTAACGAAAATAAAGGAATTTTACTTAAACACATATATTCAATATTCAATTATTTTCCTAACGATGAAAGTAGAAATTTTGCTTTTGAATGTTATTCCTACAATAGTTTTTAGTAAACACATTATTAGATATATTGCTAAAAAAATATTTCTTATAATTTTAAATCACATGGCAAAATATTTAGTTCTTATGTAAATGGCACAAAAGCAATCGAGAATAGCATCAGATGGTCTTTTGCGTACATTATTATGAACTCAAAACGTTCAAAGTTTATACTATGCATTTACATATGTTCGTTGTGATATAAAACACGGAAAGTATAATTTCCGTTTTATATCACAATGAACACAGTGCATTTCCAGTAATGTGAGTCTGAATTTTGCGCATTCACAAGATAGCCTTCAGTGAAATATTCCATGAAATATTTTCAAAAAACATAATGCATACAAGAGATAAAGTCGGTGCATATTTAGCCTCATGCAATTTTCTTACACTTAATTACCATAAACTTTTATAATTTCCTTAATTATATTTTCCTAACTTCTTAATTAATTATACAACCCACTTTTTAACAAAATTAAGTACATATAATTCGTCAATTGTTAAGTAAAGGTATAACTACTTGAATATTAAATAAGTAAGGCAGTAATATAGATTTTTAGTTGTGTTAACATCGCTAAAATTTAGTTCAAACGTTATAAGTTTTAATGATAACTGAATTAAATATCTATATATATAATATACTAAAATAAACAAATAATTTAAATTAAATTTATTAAATAAATTTGAAAAAATTTAAAGCTGTTTACTTTTTGCGAAATTTTTATTAATATAGTGAAAACATCAGGTATTGAAGTTTCTTATTTCAATTCTAGTTTTGTGTTTTCATATAAGAAATGCAAACTGTGTAAATAGAACAGGTTTTGAGACATAAGAGAAATGAAATATCTGATATATATGAACTAAAATGGGTTGATAGACTTTATTATCAGCAGATTATTTTTAATTAACATAGGCTTCTTAGAATAATTAATATTTGATAATCTTTGGAAGATTATTAAAATAATTTCTAAAATCATAGTAATTTCAAAACTGTTATTAAATGTTTTTCCTTAATATAAGAAATATTGCAGTAAAGTAAGCTCCTATAAGCGATCACATCTGCACAACAATAGGAAATGATACCACACAACAACATGAGTTAAATACAAGTAACTATTTAAATTTTGATATTTTAATATTAATATTTTTAACTATTACTTATATAAAAACATTTTTCATAGTTTTGATACATCTTCATTCAGTCTTACCTTTTAATTTTTTGTTAAAAGCCATAATTGCCTTTAAGATTAAAAAAAATATTTAATGCAAATTTCAGAATTAATTTTGAGAATTTTATAAAACATTTTACATGCGTAATTCATCACTACATATCAAGTTAGTAAACACTTCTCTAATTGATAATTTTATAAATTGATGATATAAAAGTTGGAGGCTCCAGTTCATTAAAAACTGGCTCCCTACACCAGTTTAAATGGGAGAATTAAAAAAAAAAGATGGAGGCGCCGGGTATCGATCCCGGTACCTCTCGCATGCTAAGCGAGCGCTCTACCATCTGAGCTACGCCCCCTGATGGAAGAACAGAAACAACTAAGTAAGACATGAAGTCAAATGAGAATAAGGTGATTAAACAAATGAAGTCACACCTCCAAAGTGAGCCAGAAGAAGTCAAACTCACTTTTGAAATTCACTGTGAAAATATCTTGATTTCAGACTTGCAAAAGTGAGTGAACAAAGTTTAACACCACACTTAAGATGCAGATATTTGGAAAAATTACATTTTTTTCCTATTTTAACCTAATAAATATAAGTTGAATCACATCAAGAATTCAGCTTATTCGTCACACTAAATATCATCCAATTTAAAGTCAAAAACATAATATATTTCCTAATATTGGAAAAGAAATGTTGGATTTAAATAGTAATTTTAAAGTTCAGTATGTCTTTTCCAATTTATAGCAGTAAAGTAATATAATTGTTGACAGGCAAAACTTGTCTGTGAATAAAATAAAATACGAAATACATAAGAAAATTATTCTGATGAATGTCACAAAAGATTAAAAATATTTCAAACACTACTTGTGTGAGGGTAAAAAGTGAGAAAAATTTAGCACATTACTTAATTTTTAGACTGAGCGAAACCATTTTAAAGCGATTAATTACATGTAATTCAATAACAAAGCTGAAAAGGAGTTTCAACATTTTAACATTCAAAATAGAATAGTGTACTCATTCAATTTATTTTGACGTTAACTGAAATTATATATTAGTACTCAAAATATTAGTGTCATTATCTTCTTCGAAGTTATCTAACCTTTCAAATGAATGAGATTATCAAATGAACAAATATGAAATCACTGTAAATTATGACTTCGTTCCGAAAAATGAAAATTGATAATTATACAGAGTAAAAAAAGAAATTATTAAAAAATTTGCAAAATTATGCAATGTTTATTTTTTAGCTATGTTTATTTTAAGTTTCTGTTTTTTAAGTTACAATGTTTATTTAAAGTTTATTTTAAGCGTGGAAATAAATTTGAAGCTTTGATAAGAGATTTCTAAAATATGGCACATACGATAAGACCAAATGACGCTTGTGTTTAAAGCAAGCTTCTAAAGTAATAAGATTTAACATACAACCTATTGTAGATTATAAATGCATGAAATGATAACGCTATAGAATAATTAATACATAATTCATAAATTATATTTTACAGAAACAATTGTAAGAAATACATTTATTAAGAATATTTTGGAAAAAGATTGACAAATTAATTAGAAATATTTTTCAAAAATTGTCATATAAAAATATCATTAAAAAGGGAACCTTGTAATTAAGTAATGTGCCTGACAAGGTGCAAGAGTACTTTACAAAAAAGAGATTGATTTTTGCAATTTTAATAAAAAAAATTTTAAGCGCATCAAAATGACGTGTCCCGTAAATTTAGTGATGAGATAGCAAGCACTTTTTGGCTGAACCATATAAAAAAATTTTTTTCCATGCATCACAGGTACACCTACCTATCACATTAACCAAAATTACATTTTTTCCGATTGAAATATGCATTTTAAAATCTTTTTCTTAAAATTTGTTAAATTAAAAGTGAAATTAAAATTAGAATTAGACATTATAATATTATGAACCACTTTTTTAAATATATATATTTGTATTGTCGCGATGAAGAAAATTATTCTTTAGTAGCAGTTGACAATATAAAAAAAGAATAGGAATTCCGGCTTTAAAACTACAGAAGGAACTATTAGTGATGATATCCAGAATCTTTTAAGAAATATATAAAAAAACTGTACTTTTTTTGAGGGGATAACAATCAAATTTGTAACATCCACTCAAATTTCAACTCCATCGAAATGTTTTGGTTTGTTTGCCCTTCTACGGTTACTTTCACCACATGAGAGCAATTAAATTGACAGTGGATTCTGAACCACCGCCGCTCTTGCCTTCAGTTCAACAGTTCGTGGGTTCGAATCCCACCTTGGGCATGGATGTTTGTAGTGGTTCGGAATCCACTTTAAACCGTAAGTCCCGGTCTAATTAGCCTTCGTGTGCAAAAAATTACCGTTGAGCGACAAAGAAACCAAACTGAACCACCGCTAACATCTGCATTCAACGTGGGAATCGAACTTATAATCTTTTGAATTGAAAACTACAACAGTGAAGCTTAATGACATAAGGTTTGAGATAAATCTAACGAACATAATATTCTTTGATCTAGTAGATTAGCGTCAGCTACTTTCTCTTCGCATTAGAAGCTCTTTTTTCCGAACTGGGCACAACTTCCTTAAATTCAATGACTTAAAAAATGTCCAAGATTAGGAAATTTCTGTTTAAAATGCTTCTTTTCACTTTGAATATTTCTGTTAATGACAAAATAAAGTAATACAATTTTGCTACAATTTAAGCATACGTAACAAATTGTTCTTTAAAATATATTTTAATAAACGTCACTTTCATAAATCTTTAATTCTCTCTCTCTCTCTGTCTCTAAAAACAAATTTATAATTTAATTTAAATTACAATTAATTTAAGGATATCGTTTACCAAAAGATGATGTAATTTAAGTTTTTTTAGTCTTTAGAAATTCTCTGCAAATCAATTCTTGATTCACCCTATAAATATTAGCTTGCAGTAAATTTCACTGTTATTTTGAACGAAACAAAATCTCCAGCTTTTCATAAAATAAATTTCTTAAATGTTAAAGGAATAATAGATGCAACAAGAAATTGGAAAATACCGTTACATTTAATTTTAAACTACATTTTTTAAAGCGAGTGCTATATGAGTATTGAGGCTCTTTACAGGGAGTTTTCTAATTATAAACAATACTTCAAGGAATATTTTTGTGATATACGTTTTCAGCAACACATATTCACATCATTGGCTTAGAGTACCTTGCCTAAATTTTATGCATTAAAATATATTCTGATTTTTTTGTAACATGAAGAATTTTAAAAAATGTCATCGGTTTACAATCTAAAATATTAAATAGTATATCGTAACAGATTGTTATGTCTTTCCAATATAATGAACTGAGAAAAAATTACGTGCATTTGCCAGGCAAAACTTAACAGCAATCTCATGAAACATTTTTTAGAAATATAAAATATAAGAATAGTAGCATATATTTGAAATCATACTATTTTCTTCTTCTTAATTACAATAATTGCCTTCGGTTCAACAGTTCGTGGGTTCGAATCCCACCTTGGGCATGGATGTTTGTAGTGGTTCGGAATCCACTTTAAACCGTAAGTCCCGGTCTAATTAGCCTTCGTGTGAAAAAAATGACCGTTGAGCGACAAACAAACCAAACCTTAATTACAATAAACTTTTATAATTAGCCTCATTAAATTTTCAACTGAATTTCAGTTTTCTTATTTTTTAATTAAATATACAACTCAACTTTTCAACTAAGCAAAGCACATGTAATCCTTCAATCGTCAAGTAAAAGTAATTCGTTTAACAGTAAAATAAATATAGCATTAATATAGATTTTTGATTTAATTAACAGCACCAAAATTCATTTGAAATTTAGTTTAATTAACTTAAAAATTGGAAAATAATTTCGAAATGAAAATTTTTAAGTATAAATTTGAGAAATTTTAAAACCATGAATATCTTGAGAAATATTTATTACAGTGAAAATATCTATTTCAAAATCAGGTATGACAATTTTTTTCACTGGGATTATATTTCTATTTTTATATATAAAAAAAGCACGTTGAACTTTGAGTAGCTGCGCTGCTGAGAGAGAGAGAGAGAGAATTAAAATAAATAAAAATAGCGTATCTGTGTGGGGAAGATATACATCAAATGATAGGCTTTGTCACCATCTGATTATTCTTATTAACATAATTCAAGTAAAATTAAAATTAAAAATATTCCTCAGAAACAAAATAAATTTGAATGGAACAAGCCTTTTGTAAACATGAAAGATTATTCAACACTAGTAAATGATACCGTGCAGAAACATTTTAACTATAAAAGCTACTATTTTAATCAATATTTTAATTTTTCAGAAAGAAGATTTGCTTGGTATTCCTATATTTTCCACATATTTTCACTTCAATCTTATGCTTTTATTTCCTGTTTAATATATTATTACTTACATTACAGTTTATATTCTACTGAAACTTTTTAAGGGGAATATATAAATAAGAACTGTAATGCAAGCACTAATTTAATGCTTAGAATTTGAAGAATTTTATTCCAATCATTCCCATAGTTACACACAATTTAAGAAGCTTTACTCTAATTGATAATAATTTAAATAAAATGAGAAGAATGTCAGAGAGAGAGAGAGAGAGAGAGCTGTAAGAGATGTGATGCAATACATTAACACGTTCATAATAAAAGCTACTACTTAAACTTATATGTTTTACCTTTAATATTTTCACCTTGGTAAAAAGTATTACACTAAAAAAATTAAAGTTTTGCTAAAAAGTTAATACTTTACACGAGAAGACGATTCGTATATATTATTCTTATTTTCTAGATGTCTCCAATGAAACTCTATAGTTTTATCTCCAGTTGAAAAATATTAATCTCATTAACTTTTTATAAAAAACATTTAGGGGAAATGTAGCTGAAATTTAAGTTTTTGTATTCACTCCTATTCACCAGTTTTTAAAGGGAATAAATAAAAGTTAGAGGCGGCGAGCACTGATCCCGGTACACCTGGCATACTAAGCCAGCGCTCTACCGTCCAAGCTATGCTCGCTGACTGTGCAGATAAGACAGCTAAATAAAACATAATATCAAATGGAAGTCAGATGATTTAACAAATGATGTCACAATATTCTTTTACGTTGAACAATAAAGTGAGTACAACAATAGAATATATCATTACATCAAGAACATACATCATTTACGAATATTGTAGTTTCGGATACAAAAGAACAAATCATCCTTATGTAAATCTAAGCAAATTTCATGAACTTTTTCTCATTTATACATTAAAATATTTTGTTTATTTATTATTTAATAAATTAATCAATACATTTCCATTCCTAATTAATGGATTGAGGATTGAAACTGATACTAATTTTTATAAATCGTAGATTAACATAGGTTAATCTATGTTAATCTACGATTTTATAAAGGCTATTTTTATTGAAACTTTAACTTTCAAGTGTCGATCATCCTACGAAAACATAAATTGTTATGAATTTTTAAAATTAATCCATATTATAATTATGGGTGAAATATAGTATGTATGAAATAGTTATATGAAAAACAATAAAGATTTAGAAACAAAAATTTCTGAAAAATTTAACATATAAATAAATATTGAAGTGTTGATTTTAATGATTGTTACTTAAACGATTATTTTAAATTATTTGTAAATTTTAAATGAAAATTTTAAATTTAGTAAATACTCTTCAACTTAGTTAACAGTACTAAAAGTTATTCGAAACATCAATTATAAAGCGCTTGAAAATAGAAAAGTAAATGCAGAATGAAAATCGTGTTGAATAAATGAAAAAAGTTTAAAGCAATCCAGAGATTTTGAGAAATATCAATTAATATTGTCGGAATATCTACTTCAATCATCAGGTATGACAGTTAACATTTACTTTAATTCTTATTCTGTTTTTATATTGAAAATGTATAAATAAAATTTGAAATACAACTGAGTGAAACAGTGATCAGAAAAATCATAAACCTTGTCTACATGAACTGGCATTCCTTTTTAACAATTTCAATTATCTACTGATTTTTCCTTAATTTTGATCAGTTGTTCGCAATTAATATTTCATAAGCATTGCCAGATTATAATAATAATTTGTGAAACTGTGATATCAATTAATGAAATTGAAATTAATATCTTTCAGAAAACAATAGAGTACAACAAGTTCCCATGAATATGTAAAACTTCAGCTAAAACGGATGATGTCATATAGCATTCATTATAAAGTTACTCTATGAACTAATGTTTATATTTTTATATTTTTTAACTAATTTAAAAAACTAATATTGTTTTTAAAAAGACATTTTGTACATTATTCACTTTTCCTAGACGGCACTATTGATATTTTATATTTTTATTTCCTGCTGAATCTATTAGTTACAAGAAAAAACACATTTAGAAAATAAACTATAATGCACATTTTTATGAAATTTTAGTAAACTAGAAGAATTTTATTTACATAAATCGTCACTTCGCACCAGTTTTTTAACGGAAGAAAAAATGTGGAGGCGCCGGGTATCGATCCCGGTACCTCTCGCATGCTAAGCGAGCGCTCTACCATCTGAGCTACGCCCCCTGATGGAAAGGCGGAAACAACTAAGTAAGACCCGAAGTCAAATGAAAATAAGGTGATTAAACAAATGAGGTTACACCGCGAAAGTAATCCAGAAGAAAGTGAAAGTCACTTTTGAAGTGCGCTGTGAAATGTACTGATTTCAAATCATGTCCCCACCTTTTAAAACAGGGTCGACAACAAATGCTTTGTGATCTTTCCCCTATGCGAAATAAAATCTAAAAGGATACTAAATAAGAGATGTGGCAAATAGTTACCTTACATAATTTAGTTTTTGTGTATTCCAATCCAGAAATTTTTTTAATGCTTTCTGGTAGTTCTATTGCATTTCTCTGGTAAAATCTCCCTAAATGACTTTTGGTGATAACACACGGAGTACTGATTTAGAAAATTACAACTGTTTATAATTTTTTTTTTGAAATAAAAAATATTTTGATATCTTTTAAAATTTTTGCTAAAGGAAAAAAATCTTAAAAATGTAACAAACGTTCTGTTGAATATCACTTGTAAAATAAAAATTAACACATAATTTTGATTCAAATTAAGTAAGAAAGAACAAAATAAACATTATTTAAAAAGAATATATGATCATTTGCAGTATTTGAAAGCTCATTATATTTTATACTAAGTGGTAACCATTTTTTTAAAAACTTTTAAAGCTTAGAATATACGAAGAGACCCGATCAAATGCATGGCGCGCTCATAATATCAGCACACTTCTAAAAAGATCAGAGTAACGAACGGCCAGTAGGTATAAATAAAAGTGAATATTACAAACAAGTAATAAATTCATTAATATGCTCAAACTTTTATTTGTAGAAGAAATATAAATCAATGTGTGTTGAGTAAAAATTGATATCAAGCAATGAATTCGAAATGATTTTTAATTAAAACGGTAATGCCAAAAGAGAAAATTATTTGATTCATGAGAAAAAGGCAATGTAAAGTGTTTGGAAATCTGGAAAGTAAAATTTACAATCTCCTTTGATATAATTAGCACAATGTTCTGACTAACTCATCAATACAACTGGCCGATGTGCTGAATTAAGAATGTAACGAAGTTGAAATGAAAGAATTGTGTGTGTGACGACAGAGATGATACAAAAATGTCCCAAGAATTGTAGGTATATAGATCTTCATGGAGTGATAATTAACATTCAAATCTTACCGCAGAATTATCCCTAGATTCGTAGAAAAAATCTTAAAAATTTTATCTTGTAGATTTACCGTTTTGCTGCAACTATTAGTGATTAAATTCTAATAGTGAAAAAGGTATATCAGTACAAAAATTTAATATACTAATGTAATTACTTCTAGAAGTATGTTTAACTTTTCGCACCTTTTATTTTAGATAGTTTCAAATTAGGAGTAAATCATTAAGAAAAATTCTATAAAGTGAATAGAGCTAATTTTCAAGCACTATCAAAATTTAGTAAGTTGTCAAAGTAGAATATTTGTAACGCAAAAAATTTTAATATTTTATAAAAACAATGAAAAATTCAAAATCTAAGGAACAATTATTTTAAACCGAAACATTTACTGATGCAGTTTGAAGACCTAATGACAATGGAAGTATTCAGCAACTTTGTTGTTGTTGTTGCTTATGACACTTGGACAAGCCAAGCTCGCTATGCCGTTGACTTTGCAAATTTCATGATCTTCTATTTACCTTTGAAAATTATTATTTTTGTTCACTTTATCAAACATGCTTTAGGCTTTTCAAATAAGCTTCCTATTGGAAATGCTTTGGAATGCAAATGAAGTTGCTTCAACTTTAATAATTTCGTAGATAAAGGAACTATTCAAAAATTCTACCCCTCATTCTACTTATTTCCAACTAATTTAAACGTGAGATTTCATTTCGTGGGGAAAAATTGCTTTTTCAATAAAATAAAATAAATAGTAAATACCATTGAAAAAATATAAATATGGCAATTTTTCCAAACTGCAGTTTTTTCTGAAGTCTTTTTCATTGGATCCATTGACTTGCTAGTTCATTTTAAAGAAATAAGTATTTTTTTATTTAATTTAAAACTTCCACCAGCTCTTATATATATGGTTTCTTTATTCCATTTTGATAAATTACTATCGAATGAATACAATAAAGTTAAAATTTTAACTATATATCCTATAATTCCAAATGAAGTTCACTTTAACTATTCATAAAATCACTTTATTATGTATTTATTTATTATTTTTATATATCGCTTCCTGTGTGTGTGTGTTGTTTAAGAGCAAAGTATATGATGCGTATTGCATGAAAAAACTTTGTCCTCCTCAATTTTGAATTACATATCTATTTTTATTTAGATGTGTTATGAAGAAGACGGAACAAAGGCAGTATAGCATAGAATTAAGATTCCTGAGACTGAATTGCTCACGTCAGATTTTGCCTATCTCTCTTTAGCTTAAAGAGATTGCTAAATGATAATTTTTGATAATTTTTAAATAATTACAGTTTGAAAAATAGATTGTGGCTTTTTTACACACCATTTGATTCCAACAGATTTAGGAAATTTCCATATTTAATTTTCATTGTTTTCTAATACTCATTAATAAGTAGGGAAATTACTCTGAAATTTCGTGCTATTGTTCATTTGGTATTTTTGTACACAAAATATTCAATATTTTACCTTTAGTTATTTTTTTGAAAATTTAAAGCATTAATGAATTTTAAATGCTTTCACAATGACAAACGTAAAGCATTTTTACTCAGATTGGAGTATTGATTATGCACCAGTTTCATAGTACGAGACAAATGTTCAAGTGCATGTTATCATTCATTTTCTTATAGGACTATCACAAAAATATATGCGTTTAAATCTAAAATAAAATTTTGATTGGGGCTCTCTGAAAAGATAGAAAGCTTGTATAATCATCATTTATGTTGAACAATAAAATGAGTACTACAATAGATAAGAACAAACATTATTTAGGATTATCGTATATATAGGATCGGATACAAAAGAACAAAAACATCCTTAGCATGTAAATCAAAGCAATTTTTTTTTGTTTTCTTATTTCGTATTTAATATTTTACTTATTTCTTATTATGTTTTATTTAATAAATTAATCAATGTATTTCCATTCTAAATTAAGGGTTTGCAATTTAAAACCGATACATATTGTTTTGTATCTTACAAGAACATTGGTTAATGTTTTTATGAAGGCTATTTTTAATTAAAGTCTAAATTTTTAAGTGTCGATCATCTTCACTACGAAAAAATAAATCGGTATGAATTTTAAAAAATTATTTCATATCATAACTAAGGATGAAATATATCTATCTAAATTGAAAAAACACAATAATGATTTGAAAATAAATATTTCAGAAATATTTAAGACAAAAATAAACAGCAAACTGTTTATTTTAATGACTCTGTTATGATTATTTTAAATTAGATTATTATTTTAATTATTTGAATTTTAAATGAGAAAACTTAAAACATAGTAAAACTACTCTTTAACTTAGTTAATAGTACTAAAAGTTATTCGAAATGTCATTTAAAGCACTTGAATATCGACAAATAAATGCAGAATGAGGAAACCAGTGAATAAATGAAAAAAGTTTAAAGCTATTCAGATTTTGCGAAATATCAATTAATATTGTGAGAATATCTATTTCAATCATCAGGTATGACAGTTAATTTTTACTTTAATTCTTATTCTGTTTTTATATTGAAAATGTATAAATAAAATTTGAAATACAACTGAGTGAAACAGAGATCAGAAAAATCATAAACCTTGTCTACATGAACTGGCATTCCTTTTTAACAATCTCAATTATCTACTGATTTTTCTTTAATTTTCTTCAGTTGTTCGCAATTAATATTTCATAAGCATTGCCTGATTATAATAATAATTTGTGAAACTGTGATATCAGTTAATGAAATTGAAATTAATATCTTTCACAAAGCAATAGAGTACAACAAGTTCCCATGAATATGTAAAACTTCAGCTAATGCGGATGATGTCATATAGCATTCATTATAAAAGTTATTCTATGAACTAATTTTTAAATTTTTTAAATAATTACAAAAAACAAATATTGTTTTCAAAAAGACATTTTATACATTATTCACTTTTTCTAGACGTCATCATTGATATTTTATATTTTTATTTCCTGCTGAATCTATTAGTTACAAGAAAAAACACATTTAGAAAATAAACTATAATGCACATTTTTATGAAATTTTAGTAAACTAGAAGAATTTTATTTACATAAATCGTCACTTCGCACCAGTTTTTTAATGGAAGAAAAAAATGTGGAGGCGCCGGGTATCGATCCCGGTACCTCTCGCATGCTAAGCGAGCGCTCTACCATCTGAGCTACGCCCCCTGATGGAAACAAGGAAACAACTAAGAAAGACACGAAATCAAATTAAAATAAGGTGATTAAACAAATGAGGTCACACCGCGAAAGTAATCCAGAAGAAAGTGAAAGTCACGTTTGAAGTGCGCTGTGAAATGTACTGATTTCAAATCATGTCCCCACCTTCTAAAACAGGGTCGATAACAACAAATGCTTTGTGATCTTTCCCCTATGCGAAATAAAATCTAAAAGGATACTAAATAAGAGATGTGGCATGTAGTTACCTTACATAATTTAGTTTTTGTGTATTCCAATCCAGAAATTTTTTTAATGCTTTCTGGTAGTTCTATTGCATTTCTCTGGTAAAATCTCCCTAAAAGACTTTTGGTGATAACACACGGAGTACTGATTTAGAAAATTACAACTGTTAATAATTTTTTTTTTTTTTGAAATAAAAAATATTTTGATATCTTTTAAAATTTTTGCTAAAGGAAAAAAATCTTAAAAATGTAACAAATGTTCTGTTGAATATCACTTGTAAAATGAAAATTAACACATAATTTTGATTCAAATTAAGTAAGAAAAAACAAAATAAACATTATTTAAAAAGAATATATGATCATTTGCAGTATTTGAAAGCTCATTATATTTTATACTAAGAGACCCGATCAAATGCATGGCGCTCGTACTATCAGCACACTTCTAAAAAGATCAGAGTAACGAACGGCCAGTAGGTATAAATACAAGTGAATATTACAAAAAAGTAATAAATTCATTAATATGCTCAAACTGTTATTTGTAGAAGAAATATAAATCAATGTGTGTTGAGTAAAAATTGATGTCAAGCAATGAATTCGAAATGATTTTTAATTAAAACGGTAATGCCAAAAGAGAAAATTATTTGATTCATGAGAAAAAGCCAATGTAAAGTGTTTGGAAATCTGGAAAGCCGAATTTACAATCTCCTTTGATATAATTAGCACAATGTTCTGACTAACTCATCAATACAACTGGCCGATGTGCTGAATTAAGAATGTAACGAAGTTGAAATGAAAGAATTGTGTGTGTGACGACAGAGATGATACAAAAATGTCCCAAGAATTGTAGGTATGTAGATACTTCATGCAGTGATAATTAACATTCAAATCTTACAGCAGAATTATCCCTAGATTCGTAGAAAAAATCTTAAAAATTTTATCTTGTAGATTTACCGTTTTGCTGCAACTATTAGTGATAAAATTCTAATAGTAAAAAAAGATATATCAGTACAAAAATTTAATATACTAATGTAATTAATTCTAGAAGTATGTTTAACTTTTCGCACCTTTTATTTTAGATAGTTTCAAATTAGGAGTAAATCATTAAGAAAAATTCTATAAAGTGAATAGAGCTAATTTTCAAGCACTATCAAAATTTAGTAAGTTGTCAAAGTAGAATATTTGTAACGCAAAAAATTTTAATATTTTATAAAAACAATGAAAAATTCAAAATCTAAGGAACAATTATTTTAAACCGAAACATTTACTGATGCAGTTTGAAGGCCTAATGGCAACGGAAGTATTCAGCAACTTTGTTGTTGTTGCTTATGACACTTGGACAAGCCAAGCTCGCTATGCCGTTGGCTATGCAAATTTTCATGATCTTCTATTAACCTTTGAAAATTATTATTTTTGTTCACTTTATCAAACATGCTTTAGGCATTTCAAATAAGCTTCCTATTGGAAATGCTTTGGAATGCAAATGAAGTTGCTTCAACTTTAATAATTTCGTAGATAAAGGAACTATTCAAAAATTCTACCCCTCATTCTACTTATTTCCAACTAATTTAAACGTGAGATTTCATTTCGTGGGGAAAAATTGCTTTTTCAATAAAATAAAATAAATAGTAAATACCATTGAAAAAATATAAACATGGCAATTTTTCCAAACTGCAGTTTTTTCTGAAGTCTTTTTCATTGGATCCATTGACTTGCTAGTTCATTTTAAAGAAATAAGTATTTTTTTTATTTAATTTAAAACTTCCACCAGTTCTTGTATATATGGTTTCTTTATTCCATTTTGATAAATTACTATCGAATGAATACAATAAAGTTAAAATTTTAACTATGTATCCTATAATTCCAAATGAAGTTCACTTTAACTATTCATAAAATCACTTTATTATGTATTTATTTATTATTTTTATATATCGCTTCCTGTGTGTGTGTGTGTAGTTTAAGAGCAAAGTATATGATGCGTATTGCATGAAAAAACTTTGTCCTCCTCAATTTTGAATTACATATCTATTTTTATTTAGATGTGTTATGAAGAAGACGGAACAAAGGCAGTATAGCATAGAATTAAGATTCCTGAGACTGAATTGCTCACGTCAGATTTTGCCTATCTCTCTTTAGCTTAAAGAGATTGCTAAATGATAATTTTTGATAATTTTTAAATAATTACAGTTTGAAAAATAGATTGTGGCTTTTTTACACACCATTTGATTCCAACAAATTTAGGAAATTTCCATATTTTCTAATACATATTTTCTTTCATTGTTTTCTAATACTCATTAATAAGTAGGGAAATTACTCTGAAATTTCGTGTTATTGTTCATTTGGTATTTTTGTACACAAAATATCCAATATTTTACCTTTAGTTATTTTTTTGAAAATTTAAAGCATTAATGAATTTTAAATGCTTTCACAATGACAAACGTAAAGCATTTTTGCTCAGATTGGGGTATTGATTATGCACCAGTCTCATAGTACGAGACAAATGTTCAAGTGCATGTTATCATTCATTTTCTTATAGGACTATCACAAAAATATATGCGTTTAAATCTAAAATAAAATTTTGATTGGGGCTCCCTGAAAAGATAGAAAGTTTGTATAAGCATCATTTATGTTGAACAATAAAATGAGTATTACAATAGGTAAGAACAAACATCATTTAGGATTACCGTATATATAGGATCGGATACAAAAGAACAAAAACATCCTTAGCATGTAAATCAAAGCAAATTTTTTTATTTGTTTTCTTATTTCGTATTTAATATTTTACTTATTTCTTATTATGTTTTATTTAATAAATTAATCAATGTATTTCCATTCTAAATTGAGGGTTTGCAATTTAAAACCGATACATATTGTTTTGTATCTTACAAGAACATTGGTTAATGTTTTTATGAAGGCTATTTTTAATTAAAGTCTAAATTTTTAAGTGTCGATCATCCTCACTACGAAAAAATAAATCGGTATGAATTTTAAAAATTATTTCATATCATAACTAAGGATGAAATATATCTATCTAAATTGAAAAAACACAATAATGATTTGAAAATAAATATTTCAGAAATATTTAAGACAAAAATTAACAGCAAACTGTTTATTTTAATGACTCTGTTATGATTATTTTAAATTAGATTATTATTTTAATTATTTGAATTTTAAATGAGAAAATTTAAAACATAGTAAAACTACTCTTTAACTTAGTTAATAGCACTAAAAGTTATTCGAAACGTCATTTAAAGCACTTGAATATCGACAAATAAATGCAGAATGAGGAAACCAGTGAATAAATGAAAAAAGTTTAAAGCTATTCAGATTTTGCGAAATATCAATTAATATTGTGAGAATATCTATTTCAATCATCAGGTATGACAGTTAACTTTTACTTTAATTCTTATTCTGTTTTTATATTGAAAATGTATAAATAAAATTTGAAATACAACTGAGTGAAACAGAGATCAGAAAAATCATAAACCTTGTCTACATGAACTGGCATTCCTTTTTAACAATCTCAATTATCTACTGATTTTACCTTAATTTTGATCAGTTGTTCGCAATTAATATTTCATAAGCATTGCAAAATTATAATAATAATTTGTGAATTTGTGATATCAGTTAATGAAATTGTAATTTATATCTTTCACAAAGCATTGGAGTACAATGAGTTCCCATAAACATGGAAAACTTCAGCTGAAGCAGATGATGCCATATAGCGCATTCATTATAAAATAGCTACTATATAAACTAATATTAATATTTTAATATTTTTTAACTAATATCAAAAGGCTAATATTGTTTGTAAGGAAGACATTCTATACCTTATTCACGTTTTCTAGACGTTTCTCTACTGATATTTTATATTTTTATTTCCAGTCGATTGTGATACCAGTGACATTGTTCAAGAAAAAAAACGCATTAAGGTATGGTGAAATATTAGAAAATAAGCTATGACACACATTTTTATGTTATTTTAATATAAACTAGAAAAATCATAAATTGTCATTACGCACCAGTTTTTAAATGGAAGAAATTAAAATGTGGAAGCACCGGGTATCGATCCCGGTACCTCTCGCATGCTAAGCGAGCGCTCTACCATCTGAGCTACGCCCCCATACAGGAAAAGCAGAACAACCAAGTAATAAATGAAATCAAATGAAAATCAGGTGATTAAACAAATGGGGTCACTCAGTAAATATAACCCAGTGGAAAAGATTAAAGTAAAATAGGAAATTCCCCCTTATGTTCTGATTGAATCAATGAAAATGTTCTGATTTCAGATCACATCATCATCTACTAAAACTTTACTTTTTCTATTTATAAATTTAGAAAATGTTTTAATATTCATTTTTCATACCTCTCATCCCTTTTTCATTGAAAATTTTGATAGACATGCTTTTGCCATTGATATAGTGGTTTATGCATTCCGGTATTTAGACTGTTCATTGCAATCTACCAAGTTCTTAATGCTGTCTTATGATAATAATAGATCACCTTTGCTTTAGTTAAAAATACTTTCGTAAGTTGCCTTAGAAAAGGTAATTCAGGTAAACGTTATTTCGAATCACCATCGTGGCACTAAATTTTTGAGTTACAGCATTCTTTTAAGCCAATCGGATAAAAACAAGTTAAATTACGGAGTGTATATGAAACCTGTTTGTGTCATTGATATTATCAAATTTGAAATCCAAAGATATTAGTGACTCGTTCATATCTTAGTCTTCAAATGAAACGTACATGTAATAGAGGATTTGATGATAATCAAAAAGGACTAGAAAAAAGAAATTATTTAAACAGGAAATAATATGACACTTAACCCAACTATGCTAAGAGGTCGATGTTGTATGGCAAATGTGACAAACTTGAAAATTAATAGTTTCACAATGATAATAAAAATAAAATAATTTCCTAATAATATTGTAAGCATGTAGATTTTTTATTGAGATAAAAATAACAGGAGGAATATTAATCGGAATTTTCATAAAGTACGTGGTAGGAATGTTAAGAAATTTTTTCATATTGATTCTTAACGTTTCAGTTGTTTTACTGTAAATAATAATCAAAACATATCAGCAATTAAAAAATCAGTACAAAACAATAATTATGGTACACTAATGTAATTATTTGTATTAGTGTATAATTTTTCTTATTCTTTATTTCAAATATTTCAAGCTTTAGCAATATTAGCGAAAAAGAAATCTAAAATGCATAGTTAATTCTTTAAATATTGCAGTACAAAACAATTTTTTATTGTTGATATGTCGGTAGTCATAAATCCGGAATATTCATTACGTAAACACTTTTCATGCTTGTGTGAATTTTCAAATAATTTAGAAAGGATATTTTAAGGCATTCGTGCGAAAAATTTGACACACTTCTTTTTATTTTTACATTTCCAATTTAAATTTTCTCACTATATCTAAACATTTTATATTAAAATACCTCTTTTAGAACTTAAATGGGAATTCTTAGGAAATACTTGTTCAATATCATCTACGCAAGATTATTTAACAAAATAAAATAGCCAAATGCTAAGTACTTGGCTATTTAAGGTTCTTTTGAGAATATAACAAGGCTATGGGGAATATGTCATTTGAAAAATTACTTTAGTCAGTAAATTATATCACAAAATTCATTCTCTTTCTTCTTTTATTCTTGCTACGTCAAATACAATTAATTTAAACTTTATTAGAATTAATTTTTGTTGCATACGTAATTACTATAACATCTAAAATTATAGTATGTGTCCTATTTTAACAGTAAATAATCAATTATTTTTAGCTAATTAATAGTCTTTTTTAATTAATAGTTTAATAATTTTTTAATTAATAGTCTTTTTTTATGGAAAATAATTCATTTTTGGTTGTATAAAATTTATAAATGACTGAAAATTATCTAAAATATGCAGATTAGGAATATTAAAATAAATGTGCATATTAAATAATGTATCATTATGTTTAAAGTTAAATCTGTGCATATATTGTAAATTAAGATGACTCGTGAAAAATTTAAATTCTGAACTATGGTATTTTTTAGATTGGATTTCCAAAAATTCTAAGACAATATTCCTGTGCGTGTATCTTAAAAATATTTTATGTCATTATGTAAATTATCTTCCATTGACACATCTCTGTACACCTTTGATCTACTTTATAAAAAGTCTGTTAACGAAACTGCGGATTATTTTAAATCCTAAATGAAAATTAATATATCCAAATTGTGAGTATGACAGAGAGAGAGAGAGAATTAATAAATGTGGGTTATAATCTCAGATTATACTGATTTTAATTTATATTCTAATTTGACTATATCCGATGTATCTAATTCTTTTACTCATTAAGACTTTCCTCACATTTTAACTTGAAAGTAAAATATGTTTCTATTTACTGGATGAGAAGTATTTGTGACTCACCTTAAAATTTTGATTGCATAGCCGAAGAAAATGTAAATCAATCTTATTATTAAATAGAAGTATTTAATCCTTTCCCCTGAGGTTTTACTTGAGTAGTTACCGCTTAGATCTGCAGATAAATAATTTAAATAATTTATTTCTAATACTAGGTAGTGTGGATATTCTGATCACCGAAAGCTGTTGTAAAGCTCTTTTTTCTTTTGACATTTGATGCGTTCCAGGAAGATTTTTTTTCTAAAATGGAACGCCTTTTCCCAGGTTGGTTACTAAGGAAGAAACCAGGAAGATTCTCAAGCCCCCGCTTTGACAATATCAAGCATCCGCTTTGAGTGTAGTAGATATAGAAAATGAACACCCATCTCTCGCAATATTCGAGCTGGCAGCTGAATGGTTAACAGTTTGGTTCTTTTATTCAACAGCTAGGGAATTATATCTTCGCATCCGTTGGGAAGGTTTCTATTAATTTAATCGATAATATTATTCCCATGAAACAAAAAGCGGTTATATAACAACAAACAAATTAAATCCATTTCAAGAATTTCTGGGATCGAACTTTTTTTGGGACGACGTAATTTTACAACTAGGCCACGAAGAATCCGGATGTAGATAATTATTGCAATGAGAAATGTCTGAAATCTTCATAATCCACTTCAATAATTCACTATGGTTCATAATCCACTTCAAGCCCTTAGTCTAGTTGAATAAGCATTCATTTGCAGAAAGTGGTTCTAGAGCGACCAGTAAACTCAATCAACCAATCATTTTTTAATTCTATTTATTATAAGTTGCTAAATATATCCAACACACATTTTTCTTATAAGAAAAAGTACGTAAACTTTTCAATTTAGTAGTAAAAACCATTTTACTATGTATTGTAACGAGACATATATATAAAGCGTTTTTAATATGGATAGCATTATCACGTTTTATTTATTTATTTATTTATTTTATTTTTAAGTAGAAACAAGACATTCAAAAAAAAAAATTGATTGATGACACTACTGTTGAAAAAGGAGAACCAGATTTTGCATTTTCACTAGGTTATCTAATAAGAAAGATAACTTTTCGATAAACGAAAGTATTGATTATCTTTAATGTCTGTGAAGCTTTATATTTTTCTTAAAAATCAATATTTAATATTTTTTCTGTCAAAAAATATGCTAATATATTTTACACACACACATACATATATATGCATCAAAAAATATTTGTATATTGTAATTTATAAGATAATTTTATAGTTATTTTATAGAGTGAATGTTTTTTTCTACTATATACTGATATGAAGATCATTTTTTTAAAAATTTCCTTGCTTTAACATTTTAATTAAAATTTTGAAAACTACTAGCATTTAACATCGTAATTTAATATTTATTTTAAATTTTAACTTTTATTTAATAAATTGTTTTATATTTATAAGTATTTTTTCATTAAATATATCTAAAACCAGTTCTGTAACCATAATATTTTTTTAACAATTCGTATTAGTACCCTAATATTAGAAATTATCTCTATTAAAGCACTGACAGTTTAAAATGAATTCTGATTCCTAGCAGATTTTAGACAATTTTTACTTATAAGTACTGATGAACAGAATATGCAAAAACTAAAGATTTTTCAAACTCTTATAAAAACATTGTGACTATCTTTCGGGAAAAATAAAAATTTACTCTAATTAGCGAAAAGAACGAAACAAAGTTAACACTCCAATACTAGGAAAAAAACCCTTTTAACCATGCCTAAAAAACGATACATTAAAAAAAGGCGTATTTAATCTTTTTTAAAGAAAGAAAAATGAAGGTAAATCTCAAAGTAACCCGACCCGAACTCCAGTGACAGAGTTGAACAAAATAACAAACGGAAAAAAAAGAATTAAAAAAGTTCACTTGGAAACCTGTTGCCACCCGTTAACACTCAGCTAGAGCTTCATGGCGATGTGAGGTGATCAAGTCTGAACAAAACTGCCACAATCTGGAGCGTGTTAATGTCTCTTTCCCGGAGGCACACTTCCTGGTTTTATTTGCTGCCGTTAACAGGCAGATCAAATCTTACCAAGCCGAATGGCGTCGGTTTCACTTGGATTTCACCAAGTCCGAGGCCGATAGCAGCTCAGAAAATTACCACTCCCTCTCTTTTGGTGTTCAGTAGAGATAATATTATTTATTTGCAGTGATATGCCTTCTCTTAATGAGTAAAAAGGAAAGTTATCAATTAATAGAAAATAAAATAAAAGTAAATATAACTATTTTATTTTAATAATTTTGTAATTTAAATTTTAATAAGAGAAGTCTAATGGACGAATATAAAATGTATTTCGAAATTGATGTTTTTGTGAAGTTATTTATATACATTAGTTCTGTTTATTGTTGTAATTCGCTTTAGTAATAAATGGGAAGAATTTATATCTTTTTAATTCTCCAAGTTCGAATCACAATCTAAAATAATTTACGATTCTCTAACTATTCGAATCCTTTTGGAAAAAAAAATGATGAAAATGTATCTTTTGTTTTCAAATAAACTTTTTTCTATTAACAGGAAAATTTAAAATTGTTATAAATGCAAAGATCTGAAGAAATGGTAAAATAAAAAACTAAGGTGAAATATATTAAAATTAAGTAAAGAAATTGAAAATTGTTATAAATCCAGAGCACTGAAAATTTGTTGAAATTACAACAGTATACATAATTTTTTTTTTGGGGGGGGAATAAGATGAATCAAAATTTTTACACTGAAGCACAAAAGGATGAGATGATAGTGTTAGATTTTGATAGCACCATCCATTTATAAATGAGCTATAAAAAACTATAAATTTAGTTGAAATGTAAAATTGAATTTATTAAATTACAGCTGCCATTTTTCATTTATTACAGCTCATTTTTTAATAATTTAGTGCCATTTATATAAAGTACTGAAATGATTCATTATAGGAAGGAGTCTTTAAATAAGAAGCCGTTTCATAAACTCAAATAATTTAAAACTTTAAAATTACCAGAATAATTTTTAAATTGTTTGTTTATATTAATTTAATAATTAATTATTCCTAAAATAGGATTATAATAGCCATAACGATAGTAAGTACTTAATTTAATGTTTAATAATGCTATTACACAATATTACGCAATGTTTCTCAATAAGGACAAAATTAAGTTATAAAGTTACACTGACGAATACACTGACATATACAAAAAGTTAATGTGTCTTTGATGGCTAAAATATTTTATTTTTAGTGCTTTTTTAATTTAAGTTTTATAACTTAATCTTAAGAAAGTTTCAATGTATTATACAAAACCGAATACAACGCGTGTTGCCTTTGTTTGAAATAGTGTTACATACTGAATACATCTGACAATGTAGAACACACGAACAAATTCTAAAATTAACTGTTTGCTTATGGGGAGTAGTTTCAACAAAATAATAATAATAATAAATAATAATTATTCCATTATTCGAAAAAGTATCTCAGCAGACATAATGCCAACAAAAACCGAAAATTTGAAATTTTATTTTAAAATTTGTTTTGCTATTAAATATACACTAACTGTCATGAAAATTGCTACACTATTCATAAAAGTGAATAAAAAATTATATTTAATGAAAAATATGTTATTCTGGAAATAGTGAGGGGTTCAAATTTCAAGAAGTTTGAAAGCAAAGATCCTGAGAAATTAGAACCCAGAAAAACCGCTCTGGCAATAAAAATAGTTATGAGAGATAGAAAATGTGTAGTATCCACTAGTACAGTCACCCATGCATCTTCTGCATAATGCCACTTATCATTTATCATAATGATTGGCATATGGTTGCAAAACGGTCACTCGCTAGTCATTCATAAGATGCTTTCTACTGCTAGGATATCAGCGAAACATACTTTCCAGGGCAATAATTAATTATTTCCAGCCTCACAGTATTGGTAACATGCATAAACCTGCTGAAACTTCTGGTTCTTTATAATTGCAACTGATTTTTTCAAATTCTAGCTTGAAGAATTAGAATGTTGAATAGGATCACTATTATAGAGAAAATCATCTTCAATTCTCTCAGTCAAAATTATAAAAATCTTAACTCTAATTTATTTCGCTTTTATACCTTCCATGATGAATTTTTCCGATATTACCCTCTAATTATCTAATAATAACTAAACATATTATTGATGTGAAGCATACAATTTATTTATTCATTCTTTATCGCTCCTGGCAGATGATGAGCAATTACAGCAAGAAATATGAATAAAGATCAAATAATATAGAATGCTACAAACAAAAGTAGTCGCAACAGAGTCCATGACACCAAAATGTCTCTCGTCTCCCAGTAACGCTCGCGAGAAAAGTCCTGCGCAGAGTAGCAGGACAGTGGAGAAGATGCGCGGAGTCCATCACCTCTCCAGAGCTGCACCGGACGCATATCGGAGAAGGAACAATTTTGAATTTATAGAGATGATTTCAAAGGCAGTTATACCCGGTGGCAAGGCGGAATTCAACGACCTCTCTAAGCTGCAAATTCAGGATAGCATTCTTCCAGGACTTAAGAGAAACACGATGAAAGTTCTTCCGGAGTACGTACTTTGATAAATGTTTTAATAAGATTTTTAATAGTAAGAAAAGGCATAAGACGAGAAATATTCTGCGTGATTAAAGCACCTGATGTACAGGGAAGTTGGCTTTCTCGTTACCTAGAACTCCACAGTGGGCAAAAACCCAAAGGAGGACTATAATTTTCTGGAGTAGCACGAAGTTTATTAATTGTCCGATATTAAAAATGTCCTTCTGGATTAACCAGACATTTCGTCCATCAAAATTTAGCGAGACTCATTTATAATCTTAAAGTAAAGAGTGAGTAATTATGTTAAAAAGAAGAGTTTTAACCATCAAATAAATGCGTTTGATTTCCATGATGCATGTCGATCCTTTTAATTTTTGAACAGAAAATACAAGCACTTTTTTTAAAGATTCTGTTAATATTCCGAACAGGGATAATTTTCAAATGTTGATTATTATGAGTTTCAGTTAGTTGGAAATATTAGAAATGCATGTTATCTGCAAAAATGCAAGCTTGCAGATCTCTCATATTCCAACTGAAACAGTATTATATTCAGGGAAGGATAAGGATGATCATTTTCTCCCGCGATAAATCCCACTTTCCCGCCAGAAAGCATCGCTCCTGTCGGAGTACTTCAGTGTGGAAGTTATTCTCTATCGATCGGACCGCGGTTCCGTAAAGCCAGAGATCCGTAAAATCGGAAGGATGAAGAACCCTTTTATATTGTTGAGGAAAAAGGAACCAGATCTCTGGGGAGAAAGGAAACTTTAAAACTGTTTTGATAAGCACATTAAATATTATATAAAATAAAAAAATGACACAATTTTTTCTCGTCGATAAAAATTTTATAATATTCTTCTCTCTCTCTCTCACATATGACGACCATGTATTTAAGCAAAAGTAATTTCAATAATAAAATTACCTTTTGATGGAAATGATATGAGAAAAATTATTCATTTAAATTATATGAATTAAAGTAAATGTTTTTAGTATTTTGAGAGCATTTAATTTTCCAATTTTGTGATATAGTATTAAAAAAACAATCTTTACCTTATTATATTATTATTATTTTTTAAATAATAAAATAACCTACAAAATTCTACTTTCTTTTAAAATAAAACGTCCTAGAATATCATTTTGAAATATGAATGTATTTTTGAAATTCCTATTCATTCATTATTTAATTGGAAAGTGATTCTGAATCATGTTTGCTTACGTTATCAGACACATTATTTGTTAATTTTTCTTTTTCTTTTATTATTCATTTGGTAAACCATCTATTTAGTTTTGAATAATTCAAAAGATTGTGATAACTAATTATTTCGTTTAATATTTCTTTAATTCATTTACACTTAATTTGATTTTATTAAATCTATTTTATCAGTACTGCATGTTTGTAATCGATGGAGAACATGTTATGCAATTTTTACTACAGCATTTATAATTTTTTTCGTTATACAGCAATGGGCACAATAAACTTACCGTTTACATTTTTAATAACGTTATAAAAATTCAGATAAATCAACTTACATGTCAATAAAAGTTTATTTGGGTAAGGATACATTAAAAATTTGAGATTGCATAAATGTTTTTACTATTAAACCTTTCCCCCATATAAAACGAAAATGTGATCTTGTCTTTGCGTGTAAAATGCCTCAACTAATGGCTTCTTAGACAAATATGATATTTATCCGGCATATTGAAGAGGCTTTAGCCCATAAAAGTACTTAAAAATTATATTATAGTCATACAAATATTTTTTACTCCCTGAAGGAATCACATGAAAGTGGCAAAATAAACAAAAATATATGTGATTAACACTTGCTATATATGATTTACATTTGAAGATCATTTCTCTCCAAAATCAAAACCCTGCAGCTCAGTTGAAAGATTCTACAAAACAAAAATAAAAGAGATCGCAATATTGTTGTAACAGCTGAAATGATTAAAAATCTTCTGGATTCGATGTGATAATACATCGTTAATAACCGGCGAACATATTAATTAAAAAATGTGACTTAATTAGATTTTGAATGGGGGAAATGCCCTTAGAATCGAGTGGACAGTGCAACAATAGGATCATATAATGGTCTTTGAATGGCAAGAAATGAAATTTAGGTAATGTGTGATAGTTGTTGTAATAAGTAAAATTGTATAAGATCAAAATGTAAATTTTGAATAAAGATTCTGCACAAATTAAGTTTCTCACATCTCATTTGGTCTGCAGATATAATTCATTTAAAGGAACCAGTAAATTGCATCGTATGGCTAAAAATTTCATTGACGATTTCAAACTCAAACTCTATGATTCTGAGTAAGTTACAAGGAAGTATGAATGAAAAGGGAGTACGTATGACAACATGACATTCAATTTTCGCTTGTTAATTATAAATCGCCTTTAAGTCATGTAACTGCAGAAAAGGATAGTTTTATAAACTAAGGCTGTGTTCATTCTTTACATTGCTATGACTAATATAACACGTAGGATATTTTTTTAACTAGATACCGTAGCAGAAATACAAATGTTAACAAATTTATTGATTTGAAATGTAATCAGTAATGCAATTTAAAATAATTTTTAAAATCCTAATATGATATAAAAAATGTAATATATTCCTTTTAATAAAATAATAAAATCAAAAATGAAAAAAAAGACTGAGATTTTTCTATTTGTTACTGTAAAGCTACTAATCGTATAATGCATTTTTAAGCAAACGGTACTCTACTTTCGCAATATGCATTTAATATTCATATAACATTTATATTGATTTCCTCCTCTTCAAATCAGCTATTATTTTCGAGATCCTTTAATGAGTTTGAAATGATAAAATTATTTTTATTTAATGTTTTTTTAACTGTATTTGAAATTTTTTATTGGTATAACATTGACATGGGTCTTAATACACATTTTGTGTTACGGAGTATTATACTAATAAATTTCATTAATAAATTTTAAAAGTTAAAGCATTATAATTAAAAGATCTCAACTAAATTTATAAATTTTCCGAAGGATTAAACAACTTATGATTTTTTTAAATTTTTGAATTGAATGATCAAAATGTTAACACGCAATCATTTTAAATTATATTTCATGGGGGCTCTGCAATTGTTTAGTGGGGAAAGTGTCTGAAATTTCTTGTTAGAAGAGTTCTAACAGGTTATTCAGTTCTTAGTAGGGCCCCTATCTATAAGTCAAGAAATTGGTTTTATGTCTTTCAGTAATTTACAAAAGAAATACATATTTTTAATTTAACGTCATTTTAATAAGTTAATTATTTTATTTCTTTTAACATACAAAATAACAAATTTTTGTATAATATGTATATTCAATTGCAATGATTTTATTTTTGATGTCATTATTTTATAAATTAAATTAATAACTGTCTTAAGGACATTAAATTTACTATTATTTTTAAACATAATATCCGAATATTAACCATAAAGTAAAAAAAAAATTCGTGATGTAAGAAGAAAAAAATTGCAATAAAAAATTTTTTAAATGACAATCAACTAATTCCCTCTAATTTGAAAATAAATTTTTGAAAAAATAAGTGATTTAACTTTAGATGTTTCATCACATATCTGCCTTGTACAAATATTTAATAAATGAGAAAAGATATCTTGATAGAGAAAAATATAACTCCGTTTAAAACTTGTAACTGTAACTGCGGCCAGCAGTAGTAGAATGTTGTCATATCAGGGTTTACAAACCAGGAAATAAAATTGTTAAGATAATTTTTAACATTAAATGGTAACGTACTATACAGTCATATTTCAACGATTTAAAATATTTCGGAAAATGTTTCGCCTGTAACTATTTAATTTTCAAACATTCATTGCAATTCTTGTCGTTTTGTTATAATTCAAAGGGAAACAACATCTTAAAACTGTCAGAAAAATCTTTTTTTATTATCATGAAAACAAAACTTGAGTAAATGCTTAAATTTATGTTTCTAATATTTATCAGTAACAAAATATTTCTCTACAAAGGAAGTATAACGTGAAATTAATCCGATATCCCAGGATTATCAAGTAATATAAGGAAATGTTCACATCGTGTTACACCTTTAATTACACTTCAAATTGCGAATGTACTTTTTCTTTAGATTATCACCAGCCCTCGACAATCTTTACAAAGTGAAATAAGAGAGGAAAGCGCACGATACTTAATATAACTATACCTGAAAATGTGATTACATACTGTTAATGTATTTTAACCACACATATTAAAAATACTATAATCACCTATTTCTTATGGTTCGATACAGTGTAAGAACATTGCATATCTGAAGTCATTATTAATGTACCCTATAGCTTTGCCCTTTTTGCCATTTCAATAAATGTACATGAATTGTATACATATTTATAATTACAAGAATAACAATCTAGTTCTTTAAAAGGCTACATTATTTTTCTGTCAAAAAGAATGTATTATCAGTAAAAAATGCAATTAGGTATGTATCATTTGTTCAGTAATTTTCTTGCATTTCAAATTAATAGTTCAAATAGATTGCTATCAATTTCAAATAATTATGCAATTTTTATAGAAGCACTGTGACTGATGTTTTGTCTTCACACGGATATTAATTTATGGGAACGGTAATTCAAAATATAAATTATAATAATATAATATAAATATAAACTGAAATATTATAATATAAATTAGAGATAGTTTGAAAAGAGGTGATGTATACAGCATTTTATTTATATCCTCGTGATTCATGTGATTCTTTAATTGTGCTCGTAACCGATTGAGTTTGTCCACTCTTTGGATATGAGTTTACAGTTTGATATTTGAATACTTGATATTTTAGATCACCTATCAAGCTTATAGCTTGTTTGAATTTCTTGATCATATGATCGCATTGATTCCTACTTTAGACATATTTCTTTCAAAATTTGGAGAAGGTTGGTTTGATTTCAATACTTTTTTCTTAAATTTCATTTTACATTATGAGGTGAAAATCCTATTCTCAAGTATGAATAGTATCATCTTTTTTCTCAATATTATGTTTTCTTATATTGCCTGAAACTATAACGACTTTATTTATACTAATTATTTAAAAAAAATTTATAAAATGCAACTGTTATTTTATAAAAAGTACATTCATTATGTTTTATACCATACAACTAGAAATTAATGAGGTATAGTGTTGTTTTGATATGTTTTGGTATTGAATGACATGTTTCTTAATCATTCACGGAACTCGAAGATTCTTTATTGGCTCATCTATTTCGTTAGAAAGGAAAACATTTGGCATATCCCCAAATGTTGTTTCTACTATTCATCCAATGAGAGATGATCCGATTTTCCTTCCCTTTGAAATGTTGGAAAAGTACCAGTTGGCACCGAGCCTTGTTACCTGGGATAAAAATCTTGCTGATTCTGATGATTAAAACAGGGTTTTTGCCTCATGACAGCTAAGCCAATAGTGTTTAGGCATTATTTCGCAAGGCTATGCAGACTGAGTATGTTGGAACACTCGCAGGAATGAGTCACGTGAATCTTCGAAGTGAATACCCTGTTTCGAAAATGAATATCTGCGGTTTTTCTTGTTGATTCAAATGCTTCAAAATACTTGATATTGTATAAGGTTTATATATATATATATATATATATATATATATATATATATATATATATATATATATATATATATATATATATATATATATATATATATATATATATATATATATATATATATATATATACAGTGATTTTACGATTTTAGGATTTAATATCTTTTAATATATTTTGAATGTTAATTTCAATTCATTTGGTGCAACAAAAAAGAAATTTTCTAAATTTTTAATGTAGTACATTGATTTGCTGAAGGGACTATTAACTGGCATTTCGGATAAGATCTTAAAATCCTTCGGGACACAATTTTTTGATCGATCAGAAGTAGTCTGCAGGTACTCTTCGATTGGAAAGAATTGAATTTTTAGCTATATCAGCCATTGACATGGCATTTTGAATGAAAATATCATAAAGAATTAGAGAATAACTGGATAAAACTATTCTAAGTATTATAAATAATTAGTAATATTTTTAAGGCAAATGTGTTCTGTTTACGCATATACATATTTATGCAATCTCTTTGTTAATTTTCCCCAATTCAGAGGGAAAAATCTTATATGAAAATAAATTATTGATGTTTACTTGCAATTATTATGACTCCTCTTCCTGAAATAGTACTTTCGGAATCCTTCTAATAATAAAAGGATAAACGAATTATTGCGTTTATTCATAAAATGTTTTGATCTTCTGAAAATTTATATAATTAATAGCGAAATTATATTCTTGTGTGTGAAAATTAATTTAAAAGTGTTATTAAATTTTTTTAGCTATATTCATAAATTTAGATGTTTAATAATATTTAAACTATATTTATAAAATTAGATTTTTAATATTGACTTTATTTTCATTAAAAACAACTTAATGTTCAATTATTAATTTTCTACTCACTTTTAGAAGTATTACTTGATTTAAATTTAAAAGAAAGGGATACCATATACTAAGGGAGATGATCATATTATTATAACTGATAATATGTAATAAAAATCTCAGTGGATTAATGGTATCACTTCCCACACCCAAGACACTGGTCGAATGTTTGATCCTCAGGCTAGCCAGTGTCAACTCAGCCTTTCATTTCTTCAGTGGGTGGATAAACTGAGTACCAAGCATGCTTGGGAACTAACTACTGGAAGTATCGCGTTAGGCTGACCACCTAACCGGGACATATGCTTCCTACACCAGGGCCCTCGGACAGGGAAACAGATATAGGCATAGTAGACATGGGCTGTTGTACCACAGGCTAAGCTTATAATCTTTTTATAGAATATAATTAACTATTAAAAATTTCACTGGTTACCACAGCTTAGAACTAATGTATTATTTTTCATTTGTGATTTATAAGTTAATGTTATATATATATATCGTATTGTGATATTACAATACAATATTACATTATTCTTGTTTTATCATTTTTGCAGGCTAAAATCATATGACGTAAAGGACTGTTTCATAACTTTCAACCAAGATAAGTAATTGGATCAAGATTTAACTAGTTCAAGTCAAACATTCACTTTCAAGCGAAACATTCACATCACGTCATTGTGTGAAAAATAAATATTCAACGTCCATTGTCCTCTTATTCTGAGGATCACAGATTGAGTCAGATACCGACTACATCGCTAAAGAAATTATAATTTAACTGGAGCTACCGTGAACCATTGACTTTGCATACGAATTTTACAGAGAACTACAGACAAAGATTTGAAATGAAATCAAGAATGCAAATTATTTTTAAATGCTATTGTAAATATAAATTCCCAACATTATATATGGTCTTCCTCCAGTATTTTAAATTAGGTCGAGATTGGATAGAGAAATGAAAATGCTAATCATTATAGTAAACGACTTTATTATGTAGGAATATATCATGGCGAAGTACTTCTAAAGAAAGAAAAATGTATTTTATCTTCATTGCTTTTACAGTGAAAAATATTTCTTTTCCCGAATGATTTATTGGAACGTCTCATTCATACACTTTACCGATTATTTTATGAGGTAGAAAAGAAAATTATTAAAGTAGCAATAACGTGCTACTTCCTTGCTTCGCCGCTTCGAATAAAAAAAAGGTTCTTTTTAGAAAACGAAAAAAGTAAAAATAAAAACTGAGGAAAGTTTACCATTCATTTCCCCTTTTTCCTTCTAAAAGGAAAGATAGCAAAAAAGACAGTAAAAGGTTCCTCTGGCACGTGGACCAAGTAATGACAACTCAAGGTGAAAAAAGAAAATCCAAGTAAATACATTTTAAATAAGATCACGAAAGGAAATAAAAGAGTAAATTAAAGTGCCAAGGCTAGCGACAGTTTTCAATTTCAAGGATTTTTTCTTCTTTGTTTATAACACATTAATTAAAAATGCATTTTCTTTATTTAATTTTCATTAAATAAACAAAAAAATCAGACTTTCCATAAGGAAAAACATTTCTAGGAAATAAATATATAAGAGATGTGAAAAAAATAAGGGATGAACTATCAAATTGATTAAGAAAATCACATTACCTGCTCTGGGATGTGTGAATTAAGAAGAATCTAAATTAGGAAAGAAGAATCCAATATAATTTTTTAACTTAATTCACATGTGTGAAAAGATTATAATAATCAATATTTTTATAATCATTGATAATGATTAAATAATTATATGTTTCTTACTCTGATATTAATAAATTTATGCTGACAGTTTTTATTAATTTAGTAATGATTTATTATTTTTTTACATTAATAATACTCAATTGCAAATGGAGATCTTTTTCAATATTATTAAAAAAATATGAATATAAATTTTCAAATAATGATATTAGAATATTAAACAGAACGATTAAGCAAGGATTTTTAAGATAAATAATATGATCTGAAACAAGCATTTTCTAATTAATATTTGTTATGTATAAATAAAGCAAATTATTTTTACTACCGTCAAATCAATTGGAGTTGTCAGTGATCTGTGAAATATCATGCAATCATGATCTAAAAATTATAGAAATTTATAAAAATTGCTGAGTATTATATTTTGTTAACGTTAAAAATCTTTTCAGGATTAATAAATCAGAAATAATCTTTAAAAAAAAGGAAAACGCTTTCATCTTTACCATTATTTTAAGACAAGTGGTTTTAAGATGAATTATTTCATACTTTTTATATAGAAGCTCTTTGTAATTTTCTGAAGTTCGACTATAGCTTTAATTTTAAGAAACTCCCATAAAACTCCGATAAAAATGGAAATTCCATTAATATAGTAGAAGGTAAAGAAAAAAGAAATTAATAAAATTAACTATCTTTTTCATCTGTTGTATAATAATAGATCCGAGTATTTTGAAGATTTCATGGAGCTGATTTTTATATTACACATGCATCATAATCTACAAAATCTTTAAAGAAATCAATGGTCCTTTAAACTTCAGTCTAATGCTTGACAAATTATTTTCAACTTCTAATACTGTGAGAAGCTAATAAAACATGAATACTTGCAGAACTCTGACTATACTTGTAGAAAGTCTCAACAATACATGAAGAATTTTGACTGTTTGAAACAAAATGAACCTCGATTGCAGGAAGAAAATCCCAACAAAAAGACACTGTTAGAAGTTCCAAAAAAGACCTCTTTGAGTCATAAATAATCATTGCTTTGATTAAAAATGTAATTGGTTTAAATTATAAAATAATTTTTACAGAGCTTCAAATAAATTTTGATCAGATTTGATGCAAATGCTGTTGATTTCATGAAGTGAATTTTATTCTGCTCTCGGTATCTTTTTAATTTTAATTTCCAAAAGCACATATATAAGCTAGAAAATTCTATACACATTGAACCGGCACTTTCAAACCTGGTATATGAATATTATATTCTTACTCACATGGTTTGTCATACACCATTAAATTTTTGTCTCTTCATTCAATTCTTTTTACTCGTGAAATTCACAAAGGCATAAACTGTAAAACTGATATAATTTAATGAGCAAAACTTATTATTACAAATTTAACTTATTTTGAAATAATTTCATGTATCTAAATAATTTAACAGAAACTAAATTGAAAGGAGGAAAAAATTCCTTTCTTTTTATATCCAGTATGGCAAAATAAAGAAAATTCTGTTTTATTAAATGCTGTTTTATGGAGTATGTTAAAAAAAAAAAAACTTCCTGAAGAACCCTGCAGAAAGTGTAATTTTAATATTTTTCATGGTCTTGTTATAATTTACAATGTTTGGAATATTTAAAAGCTTTTCTAAAACATAGAAAAGTTTTTAATTATTCTAAATTTAAAAAAATTTAAGTAAGTAAAATCTTTACTTTTTTCTGCGAATGTTTGTCTTGGATTGAATTCATAGCAATTGTACGAAATGTCATGGAACCCACATCAAGATGTTTATCTCTGATTCATTCAAAACATTGGCTGTGTTTCATTTCGAAATTTTGATTACAATGTGATTACCATTTTATTGGAGCCATGATTAACGCTGATGCGAACTCACGGTAAAGTTAATTATACAACGATTTAATAAATTTAAATGAATGAACACTATTCCGGAACTCTGCTCACTTTAAAAACAAGAACGGGTCCCTCCTTTTAAAATTATCTTTTTATACGTAATTGTCAGCGATGGAGAAAAAATATATAATGCATTGGATCCATTTTCTTATCACATTCTTACATTATTTTATTTAAAAAAATAATATATATATATATATATATATATATATATATATATATATATATATATTTCCAAGCATTGCACACCACATTTGATTTGCTTATTATTAATTTATAGGTAATATCTCGTTTCTTGATGTAAAAGAGCATTTGAATGATTTAAGTAAGTAATAATTAGCATTAACTGACTATAAATATCTTTTACTTATCGTTAAACTAACTATGTATTATAAATATCCTTAGTTTTTTTCCAATCACATTTTTTTCCGGCAAGTTTTCACACAAAGTTACCACCTGCGATTGGGAATGGAATGTAATATTTTATATTATGTAGAAGATCAGAGGCAGTGATGAAATTCGGATGCTCACTTAATAATACTTTACAAGTATACTATGAATGTTGAATATCTTCTAATCGGAGTTTTGCCATCATTGGCAGACATATACGCCGAAAACATTGAAGAAATCATAGAAGCCGTTGTAAGAACTCATGGCTTTATTGGATACAACTATCATAAACACGACAAAAAATTATCAAACAAATATTTCGAGGAATATCTTTTGGATAAATTCATTCAAATGCCAAAAATGCTAGTATACTTACCTAATATCATGTAGAGCACACCGAACACACAGAAATACTGAACCACGATATACTTTGTATTTGTTTACTGTATGATATTATCAAGGAGCTAACTCATTCAATAAATCTCACAGGGTAAATTACAAATCCAGGAGAATAAAAGTTAGTGGCGATTTTGTGTACAGCATATTGTAAAGCATTCCAGATGTACTCAATTATGTTCATGTCCAGGAATTGAGTTAACCAATAAAAAAGAGTCTAAAATTAGAAAAATCATTTGAAGCTACTCGGAAGCAATAACGCATTCTCTAATTGGAACTGTCAAGTCCGTGGAAATGCGTCATAAATATAAATAATTGTAAGTAACCAGACGAGTTCTACATATCTATTCCCTGTCAGATTCATCTTAAGTAATATCAGAACTCCCATGTGGTGTCTATTCTGCTCACTCCTTTCACCATTACGGAGGTTTCATAGATTCATGAGATTCTCTCCATTCTCTCATTATAACCATGCACCTGATACAGTTGAAAAGAGGATTGTGTTTCTGGGAATGTCAATGACAGGAAACACAATACCTGCATAAAACCAGGTATTGTGTTTCCTGTCATTGACATTCCCACGGCGATGTTGGTCTGCCTCTACAAGCCATAATTCTTTATTAATTTGCGGTCATCAATGATACATGTATAAGCCTTCGGCTCCAGAAGACCAAATCAGCAAAGGCTCATTATGTAGTTTGTACCCTGGCATTCTTTGATATTCATTTTGGAATATCAACGAGTGTTCTACAGAATCCTTTTGATATCCCAATGAGTTTCCGTTGAATACTGAATGAGTGTCATCAGAAATTCGAAACAATTTCTGAATCCCCCTTGTTTAAAAAAACTGGACATTCATCTTGTTTAAAAATTTGGTCAGTGTTCGGTAATTCTGTTTCTTCAAGATCTTTCGTCGGAAGTACCACTCGTGAAATTTTATGTAATATCAGGTGAGTACTTATAGTTGAGCAGTCGAAAATGTGATCTGGCGTCAATTGCGTTTCTGGATAGTTATCACAATTGTAGCACAGACTCTAAGTCCCTCATTGTGCATCTTCATACCTCAGTAATGTTTGATTCTAAGTCTGGTAATGGTTTTCGTGGTAAATCTATCAGTGTCTATATTACAAAGATAGTGTTTGTTTGACAAATGAAATCATTATAAGGTTCATCGGAAAGTATGGATGTTCTGCATTGAATATTTTTTGTTGAGCCAACTTTTAAGTTTTATTATATAGTTGGACAATTATGTTATCTAAATTATTGAAATATTCAATCAAATAATTTAGCTGTGGAAGCGTTAGGGGAGAAATAAGATGCTTGAGATTCGATACTACATCTCTTCCTGCTTCACTGTCGATTATAATGACATGATCAGAATCGTAACTTGTCACACAGGAGTTTGTGGTAAGGTTACACGAAAAGAAATGCCTTCTTTTTTAAGACGCAATATTCTATTTTTATCTATTGAATTAAAACTTATTATGTTATTGAAATTTATATAATTTTTACGATGGCTGGAATAATTTCTTCATAACTATTTCGGTTTCTTTATTTGGCAATGTGACATCTCGATCGTATTGGAAGTGTTGATGGACTTTCGGGTAAAGTCTTATTGAAGATCAAATGATACCTGGCTTTTGATCTAAGGTTATAGTAAATTTATCTTCCTCAAATAATATGATATGAGACTCAGTCTGTCCCTCAGAAGATCGAGATTTGAAAACCTCTGATAATTATAGTGTATCATACAACATTATACTTAATTTTTTATTTTTAAGACGAATACAACAATTTGTATTTGTTAGTTTACGGTAAATTCTTATTATTCAACAGAAAATACACAAATAATTTTGCATAAGTATTTTCTTACAAACTTATACGGGATATTTTCAATTTTATTTATAACATCATGTTTGTAAAGTCTTCAATTTTGGAAGTTCACAGGTTAACAAAACGTTAGATTGTATGTCATTATTTTTCAACTCTAACATCTCTAGAATAACCATTTTGTTTCAAATATCTATTTGTAGCTTAGGACAAAGTAAAAAAATAATTTATGTGCATAATTTCTTATTTCTCTCTTTTGTGTGTTTTAATATTTTTTATTAGAATTAATAATAGAATCAAAAGACTTTAGTTTCTGCTTTAAAATTTGCTCTCTCACATTGAAACAACATATGGGATTCATCAAGAAATATTTTATTGTGTTTACTTTTTTCTTAAATTTTGCAAAGACAAGCTCTCAATCTTTATCAAGCAATCACATTTTTTTTTTTAAAAATTGTACTTTCCATTAACATCTTAGTTCTGTATACTTTCTCTTTAATTACGAATAATATATTTTAACACTCTCTTTAGTTACGAAATTATTCAATAATGAAAGTGGGACTGTTTTCATCCACGTTCCAATGTAATTTCGACTGGCGACGTATTGAAAAGGGGGAAATCACATTTGCTAAAAGGGGCGAAATCAAATCTGTTTCTCAAAAATCGAAAAAAATACTATATACGATTTCTTTCAAGATAAGTTATGCGGAAATGTGAAAAGAAGAGGAAATTCCAAACAATATATATTTTTTCTTTACTCTCAATAGTTACGCCTATATAACAATTTTCAAAAAAGAGACTGATAATTTTTGCACATTTTAGGATGTCTGACTAATTTTTTATTAAGTCCTAATGTAAATTTCTCACAATTCCGTACAAAGGTTCTCAATTCAACATCGGACAAAAATTCGGGGACCAAACAGAATAAAAGTTTTATATACACTAGCAATCCACGGGTTGCAAATTTCAGTGGAAAATTTATGCTTAGTGTTCGGGGGAAATTTGCAATTTGGAAAAATAACGATATTTAGCAATTTATCAACGATATTTATTATTTAGTTTGACTGTCTTCAAAAGAGTTTTAAATCATGAAATATATTTTATAGATCAACAAGAAATTGAATGCGGTGTGAATTTTCTGAAATTTTTCTTTAACAAAGAATTTTTCGAATATGTTGATTAAGCAGCACTATTGGGAAATGTCGAAAATGCACATGCAACAATCTCCGAAAACAAGACTTCTTGAAAACAAAAGAAGAAAGGCAAATCCCATTATTTAAAATAAGATAACATTAGGAATGTAAAAAAAAAGGAGAAATAGGATGCTGAATTTAATTTTCTTCTATCTTCAGTGTTTACGCACAAATTGGGAAAAAAAACCCTCTCTTCTGCCTTGAAAACAAATGTAGTTCAGTAATAGTGTGCATCATGGCATGACATAAGCAACACTACAGTGCATTTAAATTAGCATAAATTAGAACTTAAATTAATTTCAAGCGATGTAATCGAAATTTCAAAACTAAATGTAAATTATTCTGAAAGCTACCCGAAGATCAACATTCAGATATAAGTTTCATTTAAAGAATTCAGTGAGGCAAACAAAAAAAAATATTTAGACAAATTAGTATTAATTATTATTATATAAGAGAAAGAACTAGAAAAATAAGTTATATTAACTAACTCAAAAAACAATAATGATATTTAAAATAATAAATTTCAAAATCTTGAGTTCTCAAAACCAAAGGAAATAAGTACATACTAACTTAACGTTTCGTGATTTTACTCTAATTATTTGATTACATTATTATTGAATCCTTAAAATAATCAATCGAATTATTATCTATTTTTTCTTAATTTCTTGGGTATTGTACAAATACAAGAAATATTCTATGAATAAAAATCTAATTATATTATTAATGATAAATTGATGCTTAAGGATAATACTAGAATTAGTCATCTACTTAGTAGACATTTCTGTAACGGTTTCGCTCTTATTTGAAACTCTATGTATGTCGTAAATAACAAAAAATAATTATATCTACCAATTTATGAAACGTATGTTCCATGTCTCTAGGGTCATGCATATTTTAAACAAATAAATTACCATTTCCATTAAAGGGCAATAAGTTAAAATGTTAATATTAAAAAAAAACTATTTCTAATTAATCAACTTACTACATTTATTATTATTACTTCATGAATATCAATTTATATTTTTGCCGTAAAATTTTCTTTTTCCAACGGCGGTCACTTCGGTGATGAATCCTAAGCCGCAACAAGGCCAGAAACTGCTACTCATTTGTCGTCACGAAGAAGAGTAGCATTGTGCAAGTGCTATACCAGCACAAATCCGTTTATAGGTTGGGCTACATTCATACATCATCACAGAAGAAAGAACAGACAAACACAGAGAGAACAGTAAAAGAATGTAACACCCACATGCCCGAACCGGGATTCGAACCCGGGACTCACATCTCAGAAGTCAGAAACCCTAACCACTTAGCCATCGGTCAACTTGCCGCAAAATATTTGTGCATATTAGTAATTTTACAACATGTTTACTACATGTATTTGTATGTTTGCATAGCAGCATGCTGTAGAAGCGGTCTGTTAAAGTTGAAGATCGTGATTTCGATTAGACCCCGCCTTACTTTAAGTGTATTTTAAAAATCTTATCTTAGCATTAAAATTACCACTTAGTATGAAGTAATAAATCTATGCATATTTACAAATTTTCAAATACTCTTCTTTTGTACACTATTCATTTCTTTCCTTCCTACTAAATTTCAAATAAGCTATAGCGATTAATTTAAAGTCTTTTCTGTGTATATATTTTAGTTTAGAATGATTTAATATACGTTGATTTGTACTTTCCATCATTTTTTCCCAGCATGTTAGTTCCGCAGTTTTTTAGAGTCGTATTAATAACGTAAATATCGTAATAACGATTCATTAATTGCTCTTATATAAATTTTACCATAGTCATATAAAAATATCTTTTATTTAAATCATTTTTTAAAAATATTAAAGTTTTTTAAATTTTTTAAATAATTCATTTTTTACTGCATGTTTATTTTTTTCTTATACTTATTTTGTAAATATTAGTTTCAATGTGTTAATTTTGTTTAATTTTCTGTCCCCTAAAGACACGTTAAATTTGCTGTGTTAATCAAGTATTGTATTTGTGTTAGAAACCAATGTTAAACATAAGGATTTTTTTCATTGCAATGATAATTGCAATAATTTATGTCAATCATTCAAAATTTGTTGTTACGAAGAAAAGTTTTATTAAAGCTATTGCATAGTTGCAATTTTATTTGAATTTTTAGAGCATATAATGCTTAGTTTCCATCCAGAAATAAATCTAAAAATCGTATTTTGTCAGTGAGCAATTATTGAGCAAATATTTGAAAGAAATATATTAAAATATTGAAAAAAAAATATTTTCGTACCTCTCAAGTTTTATGAAACATGGATGGATGATAAAGACTCAAAAGAATGAAAACATTAACCATAACTAGTGTAGTAATAGAGCTACATAATTCTAGGGTAAAAAGGCTTTGAAATAATTCTAGGGTAAAAGGGCAATTGTTAATGAATGAAATTCTGCATTGAATACTATTTACTTTAACAAGTACACATTTTCACAGATAAATCCTTTTCAAAGATATGACTGACATCTAATTTTTTACTTTATAAATTTAATTAATCAAATTTCTTTGTAAATTATAATCATAAATACTATAAATTTATTAAATAGAATTATGGATTTTATATTTATAAATTTATTAAATAAATTTTTTAAAATATTTGTATAAAAATTAATTTATTCGTCAAATAATTTGCTTATAAATAATTAAAGGAATTATTAAGTTTGTATTTCATTGATTCTTGATCAATGTTCATTTTTTAATTTGAAAATCTAATCTTATTTCCATGATTTTTTATTTATAAGTGGGATTTTACTGTATTCCGGAAAGATAATTCATGTTATACTATATTTTTCTCATTTTATTACTCTTTTATAAGCCTCGATTCATCTTAATTTCTTTCATAACTAGTGTTATTAATAATTATTTTTCATAGGCTTTTATAGTATTCACCAGATCATCCATTATACATATTTTGTGTTTTGTACTTCATTCGACAGAACCTGGCTGGTTAAAATTATTATTTTTTAGTGATATAAATCTAGTAATATCATTAACAATAGCATTATTGCTAAGAGCAAACATTTCATTTGAGAATTCAAGTATGAATGAGTAATAAAATGTTTTCCTTTAAAGTTTAAGGGGATATTACATGACCCATAAATTGGTTGGTATTCGATATGACGCAAATTATATTTATTCGGTTCGGTCAAAAAATATTTTAACTGGAAAATATCTTGTTTTAAGAAAGAGGTTCGAGAAAGTGATTTGTTTAATTCTTTTACCAAAGCAACTTAAGAAAAAAATTTGAGCTCTATGCAGAAACACAAATTTTTGTTACAAAATAGAGCTTAAATATCTTGACCGTCTGCAATGTTTAATTTTTAAATTGTGGATAATATGTTCCCTAGTTTTAACATAGAAATAATTTCACATAGAAATAATTGTCTGTCAAAAGATTCAATAACAAAATGATGGTGTAAAAAGTATTAAAATGATTACTAGATATAAATTAGATAAAAAAAAATATATAAATTTGAAAGCTCATTTTTTCTTTTACTTCATATTTTTAAAGCTTAAAACGTCATAGAATGACAGCCTTGTTTTAAGGGAGGAGATTTAATTTGAAATCAGCACAATTTCACACAAGAGAAACGAGCTTAGCTTCTCTGAAAATCACTTTCACCTTGTGACCTCATTTGTTTTATCACCTGATTTATTCATTGAATTTAATATGTTATTAGATTGTTATACCTTTCACATCAGGGGGCGTAGCTCCGATGGTAGAGCGCTCGCTTAGCATGCGAGAGGTACCGGGATCGATACCCGGCGCCTCCACTTTTTTTTTAACTTTGTTTTCAAAAATATTTATTTGATAACTGTACTTTGTTGGCATATAGGGAATATCGCACTAAACTGGCTTAAAAATTCACTTTGTTATAAAAAAAATTAAATAAAAAATGCAAACAAGTTTAGTTTAAAATATAAAAGTAGAAAATTAGAAAAATAAAATCAAACTTGAAATGAAAACGCATAGATAATAATAGAAATGTTCAAATCTTTTCGCTGAGCAATATTAGTTTGAAATAATTCAGTAAAAGATACGAATAATTTTGAATCTATATTTTCGTATCAATTTTTGTAATTAATATTCTGAACTGAATTAGTATGTTCGTCATGAAAAAAGCTTCTGTCGTTTCCATGTTTTGTAATTCCCAAGTGGATTAAGCATTACATTACAAATTTTTTTTTCTACTCCACAACTATAAAATAACCTTTTTGTTTTGAAATTTTATTTGTAACATTGGTGAAAAGTAAAAAAATATTTTTGTGGATAATGTCATTAGTTATTTTTCTTACCCTTTTACTTTAGTCATTGAAATTGAATATAGCATGAAAAAATTTTAATTTCTGTTTTAAAACGTACTGTTATTAAAACCACTTATGTGTTTTGTCAAAAAAATTATTTTATTATGTATATTTGTTTTTCAAAGACAAGCCTTCATTCTTTTTCATACAATACTATAACACGTGTTTTTTTTTTTTAATAGTTGATAAAATAGTGCCACATTCTTTAACTTCTCGATCTTTTCAAAGCTTGGAAATTCCCTTTAATTACGAATTTATTCAGTTAAGATATAGGTACTCTTCATTCGCATTCTAATGAAATTTCAACTGGTGATGTATTGAGAAAAGTGAAATCACATTCGCTACAGAAAAAAATAATACTTTTCTAAAAACTGAGAAATCAGTTGATACCATTTTTTCAAAATAATATTAATAATAATAAAGTAGTACTGGAGAAGGTAGAACGACGAAAAATTTCCAAACATAAACATTTTTCTTTTTCTCCCAAAAACTATGAATAGTTGGGAATTTCTAAGACAAAAACCGATAACACCTGGTCTCTAAGATGGCTGACTTCTATATTAAAAGTGTTGATATTAACTTCACTCCATTCCATACAATCATTCACAGTTGAACCTCAGAAAAAAAATTTTTTTTGGGGGGGGGATGGTATGAAAGTTTTATTTATATGGATTATGTAGTGGTACATGGGCAGAGGCTTAACTTTTGAGAAAAGCAAAATGTGCTTAACTTAAAGAGAGCAAATGCTCTGAACTTATGCGAAAAATTTGCATTTTGGCAAAATGATCTTTAGTATTTTTAAAGATATATTTTATTTAGTTTCGTGTATTTAAAATAACTATAGAAACATGAAATATATTTTACAGATCAACTAAAAAACGTTAAATGTGGTATGAATCTTTTGAAAATTTCCTTTAACGGCGAATTTGTTGAATTTTAAGCAGGCGTACTGGAAATGACAAAAACGCGCGTGCAGCAACTGCCAAAAGTAATATTTTTTGAAAAATAAAAGAAGAAAAGCAAACATCGTTATTTAAAAATAGCTATACTGTCGGAATGTAGAAAAAGAAAAAATCCAATACCGAATATAGTTTTTATATATCCATAGCGGCTTCGCACAAATAGGAATTTTAAAAGGGGAAGCAGATCACTCACTTCCGTTTTGTAAGCGAATGTAGTTTTCTAACGGTGAGCATCGTAACGTAAGCAACACTACAGTACATTTAAATCCGTGTTAATATCGGTTTTTTTGATCAAAGCTTTAATAATAATTAATTATTAAAACTGTAATCAAAAAAATTCAAAATTAAATGTAACCTATTCTTTAAACTATCCGGAGATCAATTACCAGATATAAGTTTCATTTTTATACGCGTAACAATTCGCAATTCATTTATTAACAAATAAAAAAAAATTTCTTATAGAAATTGTTAAACATTCTCATGAGCAAGTACAAGAAAAATAAATTTTATTAATTCAAAAATTAAAAAAAATCCTGATACCTAAAATAATCAAATAAAAATTCAACGATCCTAAATCACTGAAGAAAATAAGCACATTATTAACATATTTTGATTTTATTCTTATGTCTGTCGATTCCATAGTCATTAAATCTTTAAAATAATCATTACTATTATATTTCTTTAATTTTCTTAAATATTATACCATTTTAAAAAGTGTTCTCTTAATAAGTATTTAACTTTATGATTAATGAGAGAAATTGATGCCTAAAAACTGTGTGACTTAATAGTTATAAAACTATTAAATCAATTTGTAGAATATTTTGTAATAATTTAGTTCTTATATTTGAAAATTTAAACCTAAAATAAAAAGGAGAATAGTTGTAATCTCTTATTATGCTTGCAAATAATTATTAACCTGTAGTAATGATTTCTTAATCGCCGAGTTGATTATTTACAACAAAGTAAATGAAATATTAAAAACGTACACAATGTAACTTCTTAAATTTCTTTTCATAGATGCAGGTCTTTTCTTAATTAAATATCTACATACATTCAAGTGTCAATGGAAATTTTTTTTATATGAATTATATATATAAACTCAGTACATTTCAATTTGTTACACTGCTGGTTAATGTCGGCCCATTAGCTCAAGACGTTAGAACGCAAACAAGATGATGGTGTGTTATCAAAAAAATATTTACTTCATTCATAAGAGGTTATATTATATATATATATATATATATATATATATATATATATATATATATATATATATATATATATATATATATTATATATATATATATATAATATATACATATACATATATATATATATATATATATATATATATGTATATATATATATATATATATATATATATATATATATATATATATATATATATATATATATATATATATATATATATATATATATATATATATATATATATATATATATATATATATATATATATATATATATATATATATATATATATATATATATATATATATATATATATATATATATATATATATATATATGTGGGTTCTCAATAAAAATGACCGATAAATGTTAAATTATTTAATTATATTTTCTAATAATATTATGAAATATATACATATATACAATATCAAAGCGTATTGTCCGTTTTAACATTGTAGTTAGTTCTCATTCCAAACAATTTTAATTTGCATTCGCGTAACTTTCGTCATCACGTCTTTTCATTTCCTCACATCGTCGTTCTCCTCCTTTCTCCTCTGCGTGTCTGGCGGCAAGCATGTGAGTGGCCCTCTGGTGGCGCTTTCAATCCCACAATCGGCCGTCCTGATGACACTAGCTGACCTCAGCGTTCGTCTGGAATCAGAATTTCCTGAAAAAAAATGAACAGGAGCAGTAACATGTTCAAGAAAATTTTTAAAACAGTGTTGTCAATTCTCAATTCGTCTTTTCAGCTCTCAACCAAATCGTCGTCGCTATCATCGTCGTTGTCCCTTGAATCTGAGATTCCGTCATGGAGGACTTCTTCGTCTTCATCTGGTTAGAGCATCTGTAGCTACATCTTCACTCTCGTCTTTGGCCATCTTCAAAAGGAAACGTCTTGAACACATCACAGTTACTATTCCTTTTTTTTTTTAATTTGAAAAAGTAACAGTCTGAAATATAAAGTTTTAGTCTTAAAAAATAGCAATTCTGTGGGTAATCAAATCAGGAGTCAAAAAGTCAAAATCAGGAGTTGGTCGTCATCGGTGTCTTCTCTTCTTCTTCTTTCAGCAAATTTTAAGTTACATCGGGCCAAGGCTTCAGATACTCAGCACAAGTACTGGTAATCAGGGGACCTTCGGTAAAACCAATTTTTGAACATCGTAGGTGTCATTGTTCTTAACTTTTATTATTTTGTAGGGGCCTAAAAATTTGGGTTTTAACTTGAGACCTGGACCTTGTTGTATGCGTTTAATAGCAACAATATCATTTAATTTGAATTTCCTTGCTTGTTTTCTTCTTAAATTATAGGTTTTGCGATTTTCATTTTGAACTTTTAAAATTTGTTTTTTAGCTTCTTTTCTAAGGTTATCGCGATTATTAATGAAATCTATTCGCATTTCTGCGTCTAAGAGATCTTTAATTTTAACATCAATTTTTTGCTTCATTTTTGTACCAAACAACAATTCAAATGGTGTTGTATTAATACTTCTGTGAAAAGTTGAGTTTATAACCTGTTGTACATTACTAACATGCAAATACCATTTAGCTGGGTTATCTATCGACATTTTAGACAAAACAGAAATTATACTGGAATTAAGGCGCTCTACTTGACCATTAGCTCTAGGTAAACCGGTGGTTACACAAATATGTTTAATTTCTTCACGGCGACAATATTCTTCGAAATCATTTGAAGTAAATGCAGAACCTTTATCCGAAATAATGCAAGAGGGGTTACCGAAAACAGTCTTTTGGAGTTCTAACTTCGAAATTACTTCAGAAGCGTCAGTAGATTTAGTTGGGTAAAGCCAAACAAATTTGGTAAAACTATCAATCACGGCAAATATATATTTATATTTCTTATGAGTACTTTCTAATGGGCCTAAATGATCTACATGATATGTGTGTAAAGGAGTGTCGTCTTTCTCAATTGGATGTAATTCTCCTTCTTGTTTACCTCTTTTTCGATTGCTTAAAATACATGGTATACAATTAGATATACATCTCTCGATTTTTTGTTTAATTTGAGGAATGTAAAAGTTAGAATTTAAATTATCTTCTGTTCTTTTAACTGCAAAATGACCTTTCTCGTGTGCAGATTTAATTATACTCATTTGCATTTCGTCTGGGACTACTAACAATTCATTACCATTAACATATTTGTAAAGAACATCATTTTTGAGTAAATAATCATCATGAGGTTTTTGTTTTAATATCTCTTTAATTGTTTTGATATGTTCGTCTGTGTTTTGTGCTTGAATTATTTTTAGTGTTAAACTATCTTGAGCTATCATACAAATTGGATTTCTGCTTAAAGCATCAACATGTCGCATACTAGAACCTTTTCTGTGTTCAATTGTGTAGTCAAAATCACTTAGCATTAGAGCCCATCTAGCAATTTTTGTGCATAAATCTTTTTTGTTCATCGTCATAGCAAAAGCATTACAGTCAGTAACTATTTTAAAAGGAATTCCCAACACATATACCCTAAATTTTTTTAAAGCTTCTATGACAGCCATTACTTCTAATTCGTAACTAGAATATTTTCGTTCAGCTTCTGTTGTTTTCTTACTCATGTAGTAAACAGGGTGAAACTGATTATCTACTAAGGACTTTTGAATAAGGGTGGCACCATAACCATCAATGCTGGCATCACAATGAATTTCGGTTTCACTTTGAGGGTTAAAAATTGTAAGAACGGGTTCCGTTGATAAAATGTATTTCAATTGGTTGAAGGAATTTCTTTCATTTTCACCAAATTTAAATTTAGACTCTTTTCTCAATAAATCACTTAAAGGTTTAGCAATAATAGAATAATTCTTAATAAACTTTCTAAAGTAACCAGTCAGTCCTAAAAAGCTCTGAACGTCTTTTGTTGTTTTTGGTTCGGGAAACTTAATTACAGCTTTCGTTTTATTTGTTGACGGGTGTAATTTACCATTTATTATTTTATAGCCTAAAAATTCGATTTCACGTTTCAAAAATTTACATTTCTTTAAGTTCAATTCCAGTCCATACTCCGACGCAGTTTGCAGGACAAGTTTAAGTTTTCTAACACCTTCGGTTTCGTTTTCGGCAGGAATAATTAAGTCATCCATATAAATCACTACAACACCGTCTTTTAATAATTGTCTAAACACATTATTAATGTATTTCTGAAAAATACTAGGAGAATTTGTTAATCCAAATGGGCACTTCAAAAACTCATACTGACCATCGTGTGTAACGAATGAAGTGTATTTTTGGGAATTTTCTTCAACGTCAACATGGAAGAAGCCATTTCTTAAATCCAAAGTTGTGAACACTACAGAAGAATGTAATTTATCTATTACGTCATCAATAACTGGCAAAGGGAAATGTTCACGAACCGTTTTCTTATTAAGCCGTCTATAATCAACACAAAGTCTGTGAGAATTATCTTTTTTCTTAACTAATACTACAGGTGAAGAGAAATCAGAAGAACTATTACGAATTATTCCCTTAGCTAACCATTCTTCAATTTGAGTTTCGACTATTTTCTTTTCAAAAGGTGGTAGTCGTCGGGGGATGAACAAATAGGGATTTCATCAGTTAAATTAATTTTCATCTTAACATCAACATTTTTAATTTTATTAGGAACATAATTTTCTATTAATGAATGTATTTCAGAACACAATGATTTATCTTTAATGTGACTTAGATCTATTTCCGATTCATCGTTAAGATTTACAAAATTAATTAAGAAATTATCTATTTCGTTCTTGTTAGTGTGAAACGATACTTCATTGGTTGAAACTATTAAAGTACCTTGATTAATAATGTCAGTTCCTACAATTAAATCAAAACTTACAGAGTCATCATTTATAACAAAAATATTTGTATTAACTTTCGAATTATCAATTTCAACTTCTGCATTAAAATAACCTAGTGGTTTAATTGATTTCATTCCTAAACCAGTCAACGAAATATTAGAAGATTGTAAACTTATGGGGTCTTTAATTTTATTAAATAAACTCTTTTTCAAAATCGTTTTCTGACTTCCAGTATCAATTAATGAAGTTACATTCAAAGTACCAATTTTAACATCCTTAAGAATAAAATTTTCACAAGTTATTGAATTCACTTTCGGCTTATCATCAAATGGACTAGTTTCTTTTGATTTCGGACATTCCGAAGCTTTATGCCCAAAAGATTGACATGAAAAACACAATAATCCCTTGTCTTTATGTATACAATATTTAGAAATATGTGAACGTGAACCACAATTATAACACACTCTATTTTTTGAATCAAAATTACCATCAAATTTTACTTTATTCTTATTCATATTTTCATATTTAGAATTAAATTTATCATTACTATCATATTTTAATTTATTTTTATCAAAAGAATAAGATCTAAAATTTGCATCATGTTTTGTTTTCATTTTATCGAAAGCATATTTACTCTTTGCTGAATCACTTTTCATTACTTCATACACTTTAAGTTTATCTTTAAATTCTATCAAGTTTTTGCATCCATAGAGAATAATTTTATTTTCATGTTTATCATTAAGTCCTTTAATCACATAATGTATTAACGCGGCGTCATCAATTTTTCCTGAGCGACCCAGTTCTTTCATTTTTAAAAAATATTCCTGAACGGATTCTGAGTCTTTCATTTTCCTCTTACTAAGTAATTCGTGAAGACTAGCTGAATTTATTTCAACAGAAAATTCGTCAATTAAGGCATCTTTTAATTTTTCCCACGAGTTTATTTCCGGTTCTGTTCTAACAAATAATAAGGCATTTCCACCAAGCGATCTTTTAGCAAAAATAAACTTTTGTAAATCTGATAAATGAAACAGTTTCGATACATTTTCAAAACTCTCTATCCAGTTATTAATGTTTTCATGCGACTCAGCATTAAATTTGGTAATTGTGCTTTCGATATCGGAATAATTAATATAAACATTTTGAGAATCATTATTTTTACCAAGTTCATTATCACACACATTTAAAGTATTATTTTTATTTCCACATTGCATTGGAGAATCTGCTTTGTTTTCATTTTTGTTTGTTTCGTCTACATCCGATTCCGACATACAGGCGTCGCTAATTCCCTCAGCTAAAGAGTTCAAAGAGCACAATTGCTCAAGTATTCTTTTTCCTATTTCAAATTTATTTCCTTCGAAAGAGATATCTAAAATATTAGAAATTGTAATTAATTCGTTCAAAGAAAATTTATCTTCAATTACTTTTAATTTCTTTTTAAATTCTTCACTTTCGATTTCAAAATTAAAACCAGAAAATTCTCTTATACGCTTTCGATTTGACCGGTCTCCGTCAGAATCGAAAATAAATTTATGTAGAACTTTTACTTTGTCCGACTTAATGATCTGCAATGCAATGCGTATCTTTTTGATGTCATTTAACTTCATCTTGAAATAAAGAAAATGTACATACCCTTTTCAGATGCTTTTATCCTTGTAATCCACAATTGTTAGTTATCACTCAGAAAAAAATTATCATCATTTTTTTTTTAAACTTCAAAATCACATCCCAACGTCTGGCACCAAAATATGTGGGTTCTCAATAAAAATGACCGATAAATGTTAAATTATTTAATTATATTTTCTAATAATATTATGAAATATATACATATATACAATATCAAAGCGTATTGTCCATTTTAACATTGTAGTTAGTTCTCATTCCAAACAATTTTAATTTGCATTCGCGTAACTTTCGTCATCACGTCTTTTCATTTCCTCTCATCGTCGTTCTCTCTCCTTTCTCCTCTGCGTGTCTGGCTGGCAAGCATGTGAGTGGCCCTCTGGTGGCGCTTTCAATCCCACACATATATATATATATATATATATATATATATATATATATATATATATATATATATATATATATATATATATATATATATATATATATATATATATATATATATATATATATATATATATATATATATATATATATATATATATATATATATATATATATATATATATATATATATATATATATATATATATATATATATATATATAGTGGTTATATATCAATATTGGTTTTTATTATTTAATATACACCCATATTTTTTAGTAAATCTGTGGATATTCTGTACATGTATTTGTATTTCTGTAGCATGTTCAGTATGTGTATTTCTATGGTCTGTAACATTCTGATTACTTCAGAAGCGGTCTATTAATGCGGGATCCTGATTTTCATTAGATCACATATTTCATCGTGACTTTTATAAATCTTATTTAAATTTAAAATTATTACCCCTTAGTATGAAACAGCATATCTTCATACAGTTTTACAAATTTTCCAATACTCTGCTTTTAAGTAATATATATTTCCTTCTTTCTCTTACTTAATTTTAAACAAGTTTTAGGAATAAATTTTTAGTTTTTCTGTATATAATTATAATTTAGAGTAATTTAATCAATATTGATTTATTCTTTTCATCGTTTTTCTCGGGATACTATTTCCCCAGACTAGAATCGAGGTAACAAAGTAAATATCGTAGTAACGATTCATTCATGGGTGATTATAAATTTCATTACAGTTTTATCAAATTATCCTTTATTTTATTCATTTTTTAAAAATTTAAATTTTAAAAATTTTTATTTAATTCCTTTTTTTAATCCATATTTATTATATGTTTGGTAATTTATTTGTTTTATATTAATTTTATTTTGTGATACTGTATTAAGTGCTTATTTTATTCTCTTTTCTGTTTCCCAAAGGCATGTTAAATTAGCTGGAGTATCACGTTATTGAAGCATTGTATTTGAGTAGAAACTCTCTGTAGTGTTGAGTATTCAAAGATTTTTTTCATTACAATTACTTATGCCAATCATTAAAAGTTCGTTGTCATGAAGAAAAATTTCATTAAAACTATTGCTTTATATTTATATTGAGCTTAGTTTCCATCCAGAAATAGCTTTTAAGAAATCATGTTAAGGATTAGATAAATAATATTCAAATGAAATATATTTAAATATTAAAAAGACTATTTTCGAACTACCCAAGCTTTATGAATCATTGATATAGACAGTGAAGACTCAAAATAATCAAAAATCATTAACCGTGACTCGTGTGTAATCATTTCTGCTTAGCTATACAATTCTAAGGTAAAAAGGCTACTATTAAAGCAAAGTAAATCCAAATTGCCATATTTTTTACTTTAACAAGTGCATATTCTCCCAGAAAAGTCTTTCGCAAAGATATGACTGATATCCGATCCAATCTCTTCTTTATATATTTTACCAAACAAATTTCTTTATAAATTATCATCAAAATATTATAAACTTATTATAGGTATTTATAATTTTATCAAATAGGCTATTTAATACATTTACACTAAAAATAATTTTATTCGTCAAAAAATGTGCCTATAAATATTCAAAGGAATACTTATGTCTCTATTTCATTGAATCCTGTTCATTTTACATTTTTTTTATTTGAATTGCTACTCTTATTTTCCTGAATTTGATTTAAAAAGGATTTGACTTAATATTTAAAAAAATAATTCATTATCATAAATCATCTTATCTTAATTTCTTTCATTAAAATGTTACAAACATTTTCATAATCTTTCTTGTACTCATCGGTTACATGTATTTTGTGCTTTGTATTTCAGCAGGCAAATTATTATGCTTTACTGATATAAATCTAGTAATATCATTAACAATAGCATTATTACTAAGAGCAAACATTTCATTTGAGAGCTCAAGTATGAATGAATAATCAAAAATTTTTAATTTTTATGACATTACATGATTTATAATTTGGATGATAATGCCATTTCAATCCGACTAATATTTATCCGATTCGATCAAAAAATATTTTCAGTGGGAAATATCTTGCTTCTCGAAAGTAATTCGAAATAATAAGTTTTCAATTATTTTCCCAAACGAACTTAAGAAAAAATAACAAAAACGTGAATTTTTGTCTCAAATTCGCAATTAAATAACTTGGCAGTCAGCAATATTTCTAACGTGAATGCTGGATAATATAATCACTATTTTTAACAGAGATAGTTGTCTGTCAAAAAAATTCAATGACAGGCATGAAAAAGTAAATATTAAAACAATTTCTAGATTTGAATGTCAACCTTGTTTTAAAGGAGGGAGATACGATTTGAAATCAGCACACTTTCGATCAACATAAACAAGTTTGGCTTTATTCCAGATCACTTTCACGTTGTGACCTCATTTGTTTAATCACTCGAGATTTACATTTGATTTCATATGTTATTTGGTTGTTGTACCTTTGGCATCAGGGGCGTAGCTCAGATGGTAGAGCGCTCGCTTAGCATGCGAGAGGTACCGGGATCGATACCCGGCGCCTCCATCTTGTTTTTTAATCTTTGAATTAAAAAAATGTTAAAGTATGTTAGTTGTAAATGTTGATAAGAAAAAATTCTAAATAAAAATTCCTTTTTGCAGAAAGAAAACTGATATGTAAGCAGTTTCATTCACTTTGATATGTAAGTGAAAATCAATGTAAAAATTTTTAAAGATGTGAAAAATTTAAATTTATCTCCCCACAAAATGTTACTTTCTGAAGAATTCATATTATTCAGTAGATGATACAAATAATTGTAAAGGAATATTTTTGTTACAATTTTTGACTTTCAATACTAGTCATGGAAATAAGCTTGTCTTTCTTTTTAAAAATTCCCAGGTCGACAAAATGTAAGGTTACATATCATATTTTTTCCCTTCCTCAACTGCGAAATCCACATTGTGCTTAGAATCTTTCCTTCTATTTTGAGAAGAAAGGGAAAAATTCTTTTGTGCCTAGTTTCCAATTTCCCCTGTCTCTATTATATTTGTCATTAGATTTTATTACAGAATGAGATTTTAATTTTTGCTTCAAAATTTGCTCCATTACTAAAACATCTTACGGGAATTGTTGTCAAATGTTTTCTTCTTCTTATATTTTTTTCTCAAACTTTGCAACTTCCCAATCTTTGTCATGCATTTGGTTTTACCTTTTATTGTTTTTCTTTAAAAAATGTTCATGAAATAGTTCCATCAATTAACTTCTTGTCTATTTCACCTTCTTAGCATTTAAGCAGTCTTGGTGTTCAGACTTGGTGCCTGGCGCCTCTAACTTTTTTCATCTTTTATTTCATATATAGATATCTTTTTAGATTCCTAATTCTCAGTCTAGTTAAAAACTGTTGTAGTTGTAATTGGTGTGTAGTGAATAATGCATAAAAAGTCAAAAGTGGAACTACTAAAAGCAGAATATAAAAGTCAAAAACTGAATTAAAAAGGCGGGGAAAATAGGAGCAATGTACAATGGATTTCTGAACGCAATATTAATTTAAAACGAATTCAGTAGAAGATAAGAATAATTCTGTATCAAAATATTTTTACTCTAATTTTTGAATCAATAATTACTTTCAATATAAAATGATGTAAACAAGCTGTCATTTCCCTCACTTCGAAATTCACAGGTCGATTAAACGTTAGATTGCAAATCATTCTTTCTTTACTTCACAATTAATGAATACCCATTTTGTTTTGAATCTTTATTTGTAACATTGGAAAAAATATTATTGTGGATAGTTTTCTATTTTTACAGAGTGTATTGTTTTTTGTCATTGGAATTATTTATAAAATGAAAAGACTTAAATTTCTGTTTTAAAATTTATGCCATTAATACTACATGTGAGTTTCGTCAAAAAAATTTGCTTTTTGCATATATTTTCTTCAACTTTGCAAAGGTAATCTTTTTATGCAAAAGGAAGTCTTTTTTTAATATTTGATCAAATGAAGCCACCCGTTGATATATTGGTCTCTTTTCAATGCCATAAAAATTATTAAAATATTTAATAAAGAAATTGGCACTGTTTTCCCCCGCTTTCCAATGCAACTTCGACTCGTGACGTATTGAGAAAAAAGAAATCACATTCGGTAGAAGAACAAAATCAATATTTTTATAAAAATCTGAAAATAATAGCTAATGCTTTTTTAAAAAAAATTAATAAATAAGCTATGGGAAGGTAGAAAGAAGAGGAATTTCCAAGTCATAAATAATTTTTCTTCTCTCCGAAAAATTATAAATAGTTGAGAATTTCTTATGACAAAAACTCTGTAACACCTAGACTTGAGGAACTCTAGCTAACTTTCATATTAAGTCCTGAAAGAAATTTCATCCCATTCCATACAATCGTTCTCAATTTAACCTAAAACAAAAATTCAGTGGAAAAGCAGAATAAAAATTATATAGACTAGAGCAGTCCACGGGCCGATGCTTTCAGTAGTGAATGGGCTTAATTTTGAGGAAAATGTTGAATTTTGGAAAAATGATATTTACCATTTTGTAACGATATTTATTATTTAGTTTGGTTGTCCTCAAAACAACTATTGAATCGTGAAATGTATTTTATAGATAAACAAACAATTATAGATCAACAAAAACAATTCGGTGTGAATCTTTCGAAATTTTCCTTTAGCAAAGAATTTTCCGAATATTGAGCAGCAGTATTGGATATGTCAAAAACGCGTCTGTCAACAATTGCCGAAAACAATATTTTTTGTAAAATAAAAGAAGAAAGGCAAATATCGTTATTTAAAATAATTATACCTTACGAACGTAGAAAAAGGACAAATGTGTAGTGGAATATAGTTTTCCTATAACCCCAGCGGTCACTCAGAAATAGTAATTCTGAAAGAATATACTTTTCCTTTCTGTAAGCGAATATCGGTTTGGAATGATGTGCATCGTGACATAAATAATACCTACAACACTAATGTGCATTTAAATCAGTGTTACTTGCGGTTTAAAGAAATTGTGTGTAAAGTTGTAATCACAGAAAATTTCAAAATTAAATGTATCCTATTCTTTGAGCTATTCGGAGATCAACAACCAAATATCAGTTTCATTTCTATCCCCCATAACGCGATTGGCAGTTCATTTATTAACAAACAAAAAAGAATTGCTTATAGAAATTATTAAACATTCACATGAGCAAGTACTAGAAAAATTAAATTTTATTAATCAAAAATATCCTGATATCTAAAATAATCAAATAAAATTCTGTGTTCCAAAACTACGGAAGGAAATAAGCACATTAATTTAACATATTTTGATTTTATTCTAATGTTAGTCAATTGCATTATCATTATATCTTTAAAATAATCATTAAAGTTATGCAATATGAAATTTTTTTAAAAAATTTTAATTGTTGTTCAATTATAAAAAGTGTTCTCATAATAAAAATCTAACTTTATGAATGATGAGAAATTGATGCTTAAAATTATACTAGAGAAATTATTAATTCACTTCGTAGAATTTTTTGTGACAATTAAATTCTTATTTGAAACTCTATGCCAAAAATAAGAGGGTCAATAATTATATCCATTTACGGTATTAATTACATTATGAATAATTATTAACCTTTTGCACTAAATTTCTTAATCACTCATTTAAAGTTTGTTATTATATACAACAAAGTAATTGAAATGTTAAATCTGTACGTGATATAACTTCTTTTCTCAGATGCATGTTCCTTCTCAATTAAATACTTAATCACTGTCTTCAAATATCTTTGGAAATTATTTTATCTTAATTATTTATCTTGATACGTTACAATTTCATTTCATTACTATCTTTTGTGTGACAGTTAGCTCAATTGCTTTGAGTGTCGTGTAAGGAACGTTGAGGTCTTGGCTTCAAAAATTCTAAAAGTGTTTAACTCAGCAATTATATATGATATAATTTTATCACTTTTAAAATTTTTTATCATATATTTATATTAATTAATCTTTTTATATTTTTACTAATTTCCAAATATTGTTTTCTTTCAAATAATATTCATTTACATCGTCTTTATTTAACAGTACATAATTTTACGCATTTTTTAGTTTTTCAGTATATAATTTTTAAGTGATATTTAATTTACATTGATTTATTCATTTTTCATCCATTTTTCCGCTTGTTTGTTCCTGAAGTTATAATCGTGCTAACAACCTAAATATCGTAAGTAGGATTTATGAATGGGTTCGATATGATTAATAATTTTATCATAGTTTGGAGAAAATGTCTTTTATCTAACTCATTTTTCAAAATATTAAAATTGCAATTAATTTTTCACAATTAATTCCTTTTTTAATCCATATCACATATTGATATTTGAAAACTGATACACATTGAGTATTAGTTTTTTTTCCATAAGTTCGTGAGTATTATTTATATTGCGTTAAATACTTTATTTTATTAATTTGTTCTGTCTCCCAAAACTTTGTTAACTTACTTGAAACATCCCGTTAATCAAATATTGTATTTAAATTTGAAACTAGTGTTAAGGATACAAAGATCTTTTTATGTCAATCATTATTGCAATAATTTATGTCAATCATTAAAAGTTCTTTGTCATGAAGAAAATATTTATTAATTTGTTGCATTGTTATGTTTTTTTAAAGTTCTTATAACGTATATTGGAAAGTTTTCATCAAGAAATAATTTTTGTGTAAACCAGTTTTCTCTGTCAGCAGTCAATGAGCAAAGAAAGAAATATTAATAATATTTACGAAAGAAATATATTTAAATATTTAAAAGAATATTTTCGCTTTACCAATGTATCACCAGCATGTTTTGTATCATGTATCACCATCATTCACATATGTATCACCACAAAGTTTTTGAAATATTGAAATAGATGGGGTAATTATTCAATATAATCAAACATTAATCATGACTCATGCATTAAATTCTGTATAATAATTTCAAATATTATTCAAACGATGCGTTTAGAAAATTTTCTAACTCAAACTTTATTTATGCAACATTTTTAAAGGTATGATTTAAAATAAAGCAATGCAATTTGTGTGTGTGTGTGTTTTGATGTGTGTGTGTAACGGATAAGAACTCAATTACAGCTTTGTTATTTAATTAGGCGAAATCAGTTCTTTTGAAATAATTGGGTTACATTCTTTAATAGTTTATTTATAACAATCAAAATAAAGATTGCTTCAAAATATGAAATCCCACTTTCTATTGTAAAAAGTATTCTATTAGAATATTTTTGATAGAAATCATAAAAAAACATAAACTTGTAAAGTAAGAAATAATTCTATGTTAAAAAAGGCTACTATATTAAGACAATAAAATTCTTATCGTAATTTTTTTTTAATTTTAATAACAAGTACATATTCTCAGGCCAGTCTTTTTGAAAGATAACTAAAATTCAATACTGACATTTTTATAGATTTATTGAATCAATTTTTTTACAAATTATCATTATGAATATTATAAATTAAGGAAATGGATTCATAAATTTTATCCATTTAATAAATTCATAATATTTTAGATTTATTAAGTAGACTATCTCATAAATTTATGTCAAAAAAAATTTTTATGTCCGCCAAATAATTTAAATATTTAAATAAATATTTATGTCGATATTTCATTAACACTTGATCATTGCATTTGTTTTATTTGAAAATCTAATCTTATTTCTATAGTTTTAATTTATATATATATATATATATATATATATATATATATATATATATATATATATATATATATATATATATATATATATATATACATATATACATACTATATATATATATATATATATATATATATATATATATATATATATATATATATATATATATATATATATATATATATATATATATATATATATATATATATATATGTATGTATATATATATATCGTAAGTTATCTCAATTTTACTCTCATAATCAGTGCTTGAAATATTTATTTCTTTTAGACATGTATAGTATTCATTAAAACATCCATTAAAGGTATTTTGTGTTTAGTATTGTCACAGACAGAATCTTCCCAGTTAAAATTATTATGCTTTATGTAGATGTTATTTTTAAATTATTATGCTTTCATTTATAATATAATTACTGCAGAAAGCAAACATTTCATTAGAGAACTCAAAAATGCACGAGTATTCGAAATATTTTGATTTAAAGTTTGATGATATTACATGGCCCATAATTAGAGCGATAAGCATGCTGCGATTGAACTTATATTTATTCAGTTCGATCAAAAATATTTTAGTTAAAGAATATCGTGTGTCTCGAAAGAGATTCGAAATAACGTGTCTGTTGAGTCATTTTTCCAATGCAAACTAAGAAAGAATTTAGACCCGATACAGAAATTTGAAATTTTATTACAATGCTCCACTTAAATCATTTGGCAGATTGCAACATCAAACGGGTGTACGGTATAATATATTCTTGAGTAAAAATGTAATGTTAATTACAATTCCGTCAAAGTATTCAATGACAAATTAATGACAGGCATAAAGAAATAAGTATTGAAACTATTTCTAGATTTAAAATCGACAAAAAATATGTACACTTAACAGCTCAACTTTTTTATTTCGCATTTTTAAGCTTTAGACGCCAGAGAATTCCAATCTTGTTTTAAAGGAGGGAGATACGATTTGAAATCAGTACACTTTCGATCAAGATAAAACAAGTTTGGCTTCACTCCAGATCACTTTCACATTGTGACCTCATTTCTTTAATCACCAGACTTTTACATTTGATTTGATTTATTATTTATTTGTTATATGTTTGACATCAGGGGTCGTAGCTCAGATGGTAGAGCGCTCGCTTAGCATGCGAGAGGTACCGGGATCGATACCCGGCGCCTCCAATTTTTTTTTTTATCTTTTACTTTAAAAATTAATTTTATTTAGATTCCTACCTTGTCTAATTACAGAATGTTCTGCAGTGATGTGAATTACGCATAGAAAGTCAAAAGTGAAACTAATAAAAGAAGAGTATGAAGTTAAAACTGGAATGTGTGTGAAAATGCGTGAAAAATAAAGAGTGATGTTCAAATCATTTCCTACACAATATTTTTTTAAACGAATTCAGTAGAATATACTAATACATTTGGATCAATCATTTTACATTAATCTTTTGAATGGATGATTTGTTCTGAATAACTTCCCATGTAAGAGAGGGAAGGAAGCTGTCGTTGGCTTCACTTGGAAATGCAGGGTCGATTAAGCGTTAGATTGCACATCATTTTTCAACTACTTACCTACTATAGAATTTCCATTTTGCTTTGAATCTTTATTTGCAGCATTGGAAAAATTATTTTTGCGGATGGTTTCCTATTTTCACTGTCTGTATTCTTTCTTTCTTTTTTTCTTTTTTTTTTTAATAATAAATTAATTGTAGAATATAAGATTTAATTTCTTAAATTTAAGAATGGACATAAATTTTAATAATTTGATGTCATCAATGCTGACATGTGATGTCATTCGATGCAAAATGTGTTTTTATTATGCATATTTTCTTTCAATTTTGCAAAAGTAAGCTTTCATTCATTTTCAAAAAATTGTCTTTTTTTAATGTTTGATAAAATGGCCATTCATTAAACATATTGAACATATTGGTCTCTTTTCAATGCTTTAAAAAATATATAAATATAAATAAAGAAATCGGGATTGTTTTTATCCATGATCCTATGCAACTTCGACTGGCGACGTATTGAAAAAAGTGATATCACCTTCGCTTGAATGGGCGAAAAGAACATATTTTAAAAATCGAAAAATTAGTAAGTATTTTTTTTTCAAAAAGGGTTTATGAGAATGTAGAAAGAAAAAGTGAAAACCCCAAACAGCTATTCATAACTATTATTTGAATAATAACAAAAATATTTTTCCAGGTGAAGAATTTATAAGAAAACGATAATATCTGGACATTAGGAGGTCTGGCTTACTTTCCTGATATTAATTTCACTCCATTCTCCGTAATCGTTCTGATTTCAACTTCAGACAAAAATTCGGTGGGCAAACAAAGTAAAAGATTTATTAGATTAGCGGTCCACGGTCCGTGGCTTTCAGTATAAAATGTGCTTAGATTTTGAGGGGGAATTGCAGTTTAGGAAAATTAAGATACTTAATAATTTGTTGACAATATTTATTATTTAAATTGGCTTTTCTCGAAGCAACTTTTAAATTATGAAATGTATTTTGAAGGTCAATTACAAATTGAATGCAGCGTGAATCTTTTGAAAATTTCCTTTAACAAAGAATTTGCTGAATGTTAGCATCTTTGTTGGAAATGCAGAAAAACGTCGGCGCCAATACTCACCAATATTTTTTTTAAAAATAAAAGAAAGGTAAATATCGTTATTTAAAATAAGTGATCATAGAAAATGAGAAACAGGAGATGCCGAACACAATTTTCCTCAAGCAGGTACTCACAAATGGCAATTTCAAAAGGGGAAAAACACACTCTTCCATTCTGCAAGCGAATGTAGTTACAGAATGGTAAGCAACATGACAGAAGCAACTCTGCACAGTGCGTTTAAAATAGATATACAAGGTCCGGCTATTAATTTCCAAGACTGACGAAACTGTAGGAAAAAGAAAAGCCAGAAGGTGGCGCTAATGATTGCATATTGAAGAGCATTTTCTTGCGCATGTGCAGTGCAATCGGTGGCATTCTGAAGTAAGTGGATCTCGTGGAAAGCGCAATAAAACGTAGTTCTTAAATCCCTGTTGTTGAAGTGAAAATGGAGCAAAGAATTAATATTAAATTTTGCTTCAAACTGGTCAAGACAGCTGCGGATACCTACAAAATGTTAAAACAAGTTTACAGCGAGGAAGCCTTATGCCTCTCAAGAATTTTTGAATGGCTTAAACGCTTTCGGGACGAGCGCGAAAGCGTCGAAGATGGTCCATGAACAAGTCGGCTGCAGTCCGTACGCACACCATTGAAAAAGTTCGCGATAGGGTGAAATGTGATCGTCGATTGACTATTCGAGTACTCGCCAATGAATTGAACATGGACAAAGGGATGGTTCGGCGAATTTTGACCAAGACCTCGGCAAACGCAAGACTTGTTCCAGATTCGTTCCTCACCATTTAAGGGACGAACAAAAGCTATTGAGACTGGATGCGTGTGGCGAACTTATGGACAACGCTTATGCTGACCCTGCGTTCTTGGATAGGATAGTCACGGGAGACGAGTCTTGGTGTTATCAATATGACACTGAAACCAGGCGTCAAAGCTCCAAATGGCGATCACCAAGTTCACTAAGGCAGAAAAAATTTCGATTTGAAAAGTCCAAAATCAAGGTCATGTTAATCGCTTTCTTCGATTGTAACGGGCTCATTCATCCTGAATTTCTTCCTCCTAACATGACTATCGATAAACAGTTCTACACAGAAGTTTTTAAATGACTTCAAAAACAAATTCGTTGAGTGATGCCTCATTTTTAACAAAATGGGAGTTGGCTGTGACTACATGACAATGCCCACCCACACACTGCGTAGCCTGTGTGGCGATTCTTAGCCCAGCATGGTGTCGTTGTTATACAGCATCCTACATATTCTCCAGATCTAACACCAGGAGACTTTTTCCTGTTTCTTAAGCTATAAAATTCGCTGAAAGGAACAAGATTTTAGGATGTACAAACCATCAAGAAAACTGTAATGTCACTATAAAAAGAGCATTCCAAAAGAGGACTTTAAAACTTCTTTCCGAAAATTGCACAGCCAAACACAGACGTATATTAAGGCTGAGGATTACTTCGAATCATATTAAATGGCTATATGTGTTTAACTTTTTTTTCTTCTGGGTTATTCCATGAGTCTTGGAAATTAATAGCCGGACCTTGTATATATATATATATATATATATATATATATATATATATATATATATATATATATATATATATATATATATATATATATATATAGGGTGATTCTAAACTGTTTTTACAAATTAAGAAGAGGGATAGTGCCCATCCAGACGAGCTAATTACATAGGAAATACGTTTTAGAACCAATAATATGCACCAATATATCTCAAAAATAGAAAATGGTGCATGTTAAGTAATAATTGTAGATGTGAAGTAGGTAAAAAAAATTAGAAATAATTTCTTAAAATTAAAAATTTCATAAAACAAATGTATGATTTAGGAAAATGATAATCTACCGTGTTTAAAATTTTTGGCCCATGGGGGGATCGAACCCACGACCTTCGCGTTATTAGCATGACGCTCTAACCAACTGAGCTAATGGGCCGACGTACACGGTGTATGTAACAAACTTGAAGCGTATAGAGATAATTCAGATAAAAAAATTTCAAGAAGATTGTAATTATTAAATATTTATTTGAGAAGAAACAAGCATATATTTGGGAGAAAACATTTATATCATGTATATTTTTAATGAGTTGTACAAGCATTCTCGTATGACCTCGTATAACGCGTCATATACAAATGATTCAAATTTAAAAAATTTTCGTTAAAGAGGGTTAAAATCGAATTCTAGGTAAAAACTATGTTATGAACGAAATGTGTGCAGTTTATTAAAATCAGATTAAGAACACACACACATATTTTAAATTAAAAAAAAAAAACTTATACGAATGTAACTAAAAATAGTTAATTTCAAATACATCAAATAATTTCTAAAAAGATTTTATTACGTGTTTATTCGCTGTAGGAGCTATCTGAAATAACTTTCTATCGCGATATCTTTTTTAGCAGAATGTTCAAATGCCAATAATATAATTTGATTTTATTTTATAAGAACACAGTTGACACAATGTGTGAACGCATGCGAAATTTATTGTGAACTGTACAAATCATTATAAATCTCGCAGTACAGAAGTACAACGTGGGCGATAAACATCTTATACGAGGGACATGAAATCGCGTCATATGAAAAAGCGGTATCGTGTGATAGGAGGGATTGCTATGTAGACAAATATTTGATGAGCACAAACAGAAAAAGATAGTATTTGTATAAATTATTGATTATTTTCATATGAAAGTACTAAAAAAGTTAATTTTAAAATTAAAAAGTAAAAATTCTTGATGTCTAAAACATTAAATTAAAAATTCTATGTTCTTAAACCACTGAAAAAAATAAGCGTATTTTATATAATTTAACGTATTTTGATTTTACCCTAAAATATCTACCGACTGCATTATTTTGGAATCTTTAAAGTAATCATTGAAATTAGGCAATAAAACGTTTTTTTTATATATTTTAAGCATCGTACAATTATATATTTTAATCTTGTACGAAGTATTTTATTATTAAATATTCAGTTTTAAGGTTGCTGATAAATTGATACTTAAGAATTGCTAATAATTGCTTATTTAGAATTTTTATTCACTTTGTAGAATTTTTAATAATAATTTCACTTTTATTTGAAGCTCTAAATCGAAATTAAATTGGAGAATAATCATACCCACTTATGGAATTAATTAGATTGATAAAAATATGTATTAAAACTTTTCGTATACTGATTTCTTAATCACTGATTTATGTTTTGATTATTATTTATAGCAGAATAACTGTAACATTAAAAATATACATGATATAAATTTTTTCTCTCAAATATATGCACGTTTCTTCTCAAATAAATATCTAATAATAACAATCATCTTAATATTTTTTTATCTGAATTATCTCTATACGTTTCAAATTTGTTACATGCACAGTGCACGTCGGCCCATTAGCTCAGTTGGTTAGAGCGTCGTGCTAATAACGCGAAGGTCGTGGGTTCGATCCCCCCATGGGCCAAAAATTTTAAACATTTTAGATTATCATTTTCCTAAATCATACATTTGTTTTATGAAATTTTTATTTTTAATAAATTATTTCTAATTTTTTACCTACTTCACATCCACCATTATTACTTAACATGCTTCATTTTCTATTTTTGAGATATATTGGTACATATTAGTGGTTCTACGGTATATTTACTAACTGTATATATATGGTCCGCAATAGCCTTTTCCTTCTAGAAACATTCTGTAATGCCAGGATGATGCTTTTGATTAGATCTTGTTAGCATTGGACGCTTTAGAAATCTTATTCTAAATGAAAAATTATTACCCCTTAGTATGAAAATGCATTTTTATATTTTTTTGCCAATTTTCAAGTATTCCTTTTAAATGATATTCATTTCTTTCATTCTTACTTGATTTAAAACGAATTTTATGCTTTAATTTTTATTTTTCGATGTATAATCATAATTTACACTGGTTTAATGCGTTAATTGGTTTATTTTATCCCTTTGCATGCCGTGTTAATTTCGCAAGTTAGAGTCATTCTAATATCGTATTCATAACTCCTTAATTGATCATATATGATAAATATTTTTTTCATTGTTTAGAAGCTACCTTCTATTTAACTCTTTTTTTAAATATTTAATGAGCTTTTAATATTTTATTACTCATTTACTAATTTTGTTGTACAGTTAATTTCTTATAAATTGTAACTTTATATATATATATATATATATATATATATATATATATATATATATATATATATATATATATATATATATATATATACCTATTTAATTTTATTCACTTGTTCTGTCCGTTCAAAGCATATAAGTTAGCTGAAACAATGTTAATGAAGGCTTGTAGTGGTGTTAGAAAACAGCGTTAAATGTAATATAAGGATCTTTTTATGTCATTGTAACATTGCATTTATTTATGCAATCATTAAAGATACTTTATCATGAACAAAAGTCTTATTAACTTTGTACCTACTTGTGCTTTTATTTAATTTCTTATAATGTATAATGCATAGTTTTCCTCAAGAAATCATCTTTAAATAGTTCTATTTCACCAGTGGGCTTTGTTTGTTTGTTTGTCGCTCAGCGGTCATTTTTTGCACACGAGGGCTAATTTGACCGGGACTTACGGTTTAAAGTGGATTCCGAACCACTACAAACATCCATGCCCAAGGTGGGATTCGAACCCACGAACTGTTGAACCGAAGGCAAGAGCGCTAACCATTCGGCTGCCAGCTCGGCTTCACCAGTGGGCAGTCAAGGAACAAAGAGAATGAAATATAAAAAATATTCAAAAGAAATGTATTAAATGCTGGAAAGAATATTTTTGCTACACCTTTGTATTACCACTCAAGATTAGTGAAACATTCATATAAACCTGAAAGACTTAAAATAATTAAAATTTTACATTAATCATGACTCATTAATTATAATTTTTGCTTAGCAATTACAAATATTATTCAAACAATTCGCTTAGAAAATTTTCATAAATTAACTGAAATTTTATTTTTGTAATTTTTTAAAGATCTGTGTGGTTTGAAATAAATAAAAACAAATTCTGTGTGTGTGTGAATGTGTACAAAAAAATTTCTTTGAATGATTAAAACGAAGAAAAACTGATTTTCATTGTTGATATTTAAATTTTTGAAATTATATATTTATTTGCATTAACTGTGCATGACAACTCAAATTAGTCTGTTTAGTTAATAATTAAAATGAAGTAGCATTTTGAAATATCGAATGGATTTATATCGTGAAGGGTAATATATTTAATAGAAATCATAAAATCTTAAATTTCTGAAATACGAAATTATTCTTGAGTTAAAAGGCAACTTTTAAAAACAATAAAATTGCATAATGTCACAGTTTTCATTATAATAATAAACGCTTTTTATTTATAATGGTATTCTTTCTGACAAAACTCTTTTAAATATATGACTGATTTTCAGTCGCTTCGAGGCAGATTCAATCAGATAGTTATTATAAGTTTACTTCATAAACATACACAATTTTTTTATTTCATTCGCCAGATAAATCCAGGTATATCATTAACTATAAAATTCTTACTGAAAACAAGCACCTCATGTGAGCTATGAAATACGCGTAAGAACAAAATCTTTTGAATTCAAGTTTGATGATAATAAATAATAGAAACGTGTTTATATTCGCGCTGCAATGTAATGCTGAATTTGGTTGAATCATTTGAAATTGGAAAATACCCGGTTCAGTCTATTACGACTGGAAAATATCTGACTGAATCAATTACGATTGGAAAATACCATGTCTCTTGAAAGTGAAAAGTAATAACACTTTCAATAATTTTTTTCCAAGCCAACAAGAATTCATCTTGGCTTATTAAACTTGACAGATTGCTAAGTCTAACGTGAATACTGGATAATATACTCTGTAATGTTAATAACAACAGTTATAATCAGTTAAAGTATTCTGTGAAAAATATGACAGTTAAGTAAGTATTATACCAATTTCTAGATTCAAACTAGGCAAAATTGAATTTTATAATTCTCAACAGCTTCTAGATATTTTTATTTTACCCTTTTAATACTTGAAAAACCACATATGTCAACCTAGTTTGAAAGGATGGAAACACAATTTGAAGTCAGTGCATTTTCGCAGGAGATAAACAAGTTTAGCATTTCTCCAGACCGCTTTCATTGTGACCTCATTTGTTTAATCATCCGATTTTCATTTGATTTTATGTGTTACTTCATTGTTTTACTCTGCTATCTGAGCTTTTGAGGTGGAAAAACTGAGAGTTGGACAAACGTTTGAGGTGAGCTCTCTACCATCTGAGCTTTTGAGGTGGACAAAATTTTATTCGTGCAATACATAGCATATACTCAGATCTTAAACTATAGGCAACGATATTTAAAAATAAAAAATATATATAGTAAAAAAAGTGATATTCATTGAATAGTTACTACATTTTTAAAGTGAATTCATTTCGATTTATAGGGTGCATAGTTAAAATTTCAACTTTATTATATTCATTCAATAGTAATTTATCAAAGTGCAATAAAAAATCATATATGTGAGAACTGGTGGAAGTTTTAAATTAATTTAAAAAATACTTATTTCTTTATAATGAACTAGCAAGTCAATGGATCCAATGAAAAATATTTCGGAAAAAACTGCAGTTTGGAAAAATTGCCATGTTTATTTTTTTTTCAATGGTATTTACTATTTATTTTATTTTATTGAAAAAGCAATTTTTCCCCACGAAATGAAGTCTCACGTTTAAATTAGTTGGAAATAAGTAGAATGAGGGGTAGAATTTTTGAATAGTTCCTTTACCTACGAAATTATTAAAGTTGAAGCAACTTCATTTGCATTCCAAAGCATTTCCGATCGGAAGCGTATTTGAAAAGCCGAAAACACGTTTGCTAAAATGAACAAAAATAATAATTTTCAAAAAGAAATAGAAGATTGTGTATAAGTTATTTTATTCTTTTTTAAATACAGTTTGTGGGAATGCTAAAATAAGTATATGTTTGATATCATGCCCATTTTTTCTCTTCTCTCAGCGGTACGCAAAGACAGAAACATTTAAAATTTCAAAAAAATAGTGTTTCTGTTCTTCAAACCAGTGCAGTCCCGGAATTGTGAGCATCGTGGCATAAGCATCTTTATGTTGAATTCAAAATAGCGTTATTTATTATTAAATGTATTAAAAGTGCCGATTTACTCCAAATTTCGAAAATGAAAGTCTTATCATTGTACAATAAACTAATCAAAGAGCAGCATTCTCTGATACACGTTTTTTCTGTTCCGTGCAATCTTTCTCAATTCAACGCAAGACAGTATTTTGATAAATAAGAATTTTATTTACATAGGTTACTAAACTCAGATAAAACCACATAGGAGAAAAATGATTATCAATAAAGTTAATAAACCAGAAACAATAAAATCATGATATTTTGCATCGCTCTCTAGAACACAGAGATATAAGTAAATAATAGTTTTATTTTTTGATTTAGCTCTTTTACGTAGTTGAATACTTCCGTTATCATAAGGTCTTCAAACAGCATCAGTAAACATTTCGGTATAAAATAATTGTTCTTTAGATTTTGAGAATTTTTCATTGTTTTTTTAAAACATTAAAATTTTTCACGCTACAAATGTTCTGCTTTATTGGTCATGACAACTTACTAAATTTTGATGTTGGCTATAGTGCATAAATTTAGCTCTATTCATTTTATAGAATTTTTCTTAATCATTTACTCCTAATTTGAAACTATCCGAAAAAAAAAGATGCGAAAAGTTAAACATGCTTCTAGAAGTAATTACATTAGTATATTAAATTTTTGTACTGATATCTTTTTTCACTATTAGAATTTTACCACTAATAGTTACAGCAAAACAACGGTAAATCTACATGATAAAATTTTTAAAATTTGTTCCACGAATCTAGGGATAATTCAGCTATAAGTTTTGAATGTTAGTCATCACTCCAGTCAAGTATCTATACATCTGCCATTCTAGGGACATTTTTGTACTATCTCTGTCGTCACACACACAATTCTTTCATTTTAACTTCGTTACATTCTTACTTCAGCACATCGGCCAGTTGTATTGATGAGTTAGTCAGAACATTGTGCTAATTATCAAAGGAGATCGTAGATTCGACTTTTTAGATTTCCAAGCACTTTACATTGCCTTCTCCTCATCAATCAAAAAAGTTTCTCTTTTGGCATTACCGTTTTATTAAAAATCATTCCGAATTCATTGTTTTACTTTAATTTTTATTCAACACACATTGATTTATATTTCTTCTACAAATAACAGTTTGAGCATATTAATGAATTTATAGCTTTTTTGTAATATTTTGTATTTATACCTACTGGCCGTTCGTTACTCTGATCTTTTTAGAAGTGTGCTGATAGTACGAGCGCCATGCATTTGATTGGGTCTCTTCGTATATTCTAAGCTTTAAAAGTTTTAAAAAAATGGTGACCACTTAGTATAAAATATAATGAGCTTTCAAATACTGCAAATGTTCAAATATTCTTTCGAAATAACATGTATTTCCTTCTTTCTTACTTATATTTGAATAAAAATGATATGCTAATTTTTATTTTACAAGTGATATTCAACAGAACGTTTGTTACGTTTTTAAGATTTTTTTTCCTTCAGCAAAAATTTTAAAAGATATGAAAATATTCTTTATTCCAAAATAAACGTTTTTATATACAACAGTTGCGATTTTTTAAATCAGTACTCCATTTATTATCACCAAACAGGTCATTTAGTGAGATTTTACCAGAGAAATGCAATAGAAGCATCAGAAAGCATTAAAACAATTTCTGGATTGGAATAGACAAAAAACTAAATTATATAAGGTAACTATTTTCCATATCTCTTATTTAGTATCCTTTTAGATTTTATTTCGCATAGGGGAAAGATCACAAAGCATTTGTTGTCGACCCTGTTTTAGAAGGTGGGGACATGATTTGAAATCAGTACATTTCACAGCGCACTTCAAAAGCGAGTTTGACTTTCTTCTGGATCATTTTCGCGGTGTGACCTCATTTGTTTAATCACCTTATTCTCATTTGATTTCGTGTCTTGCTTAGTTGTTTCCATCTTTCTATCAGGGGGCGTAGCTCAGATGGTAGAGCGCTCGCTTAGCATGCGAGAGGTACCGGGATCGATACCCGGCGCCTCCATCTTTTTTTTAATCTTTGAATTAAAAAAGAAATATTAGTGTATTAGTTTAAATGCTGATAAGAAAAAATTCTAAATAAAAATTCCTTTTTGCAGAAAGAAAACTGATATCTAAGCAGTTTCATTCGCTTAGATATGTAAGTCAAAATCAATGTGAAAATTTTTAAAAATGCGAATAATGTAAAATTATCTTCCCACAAAATTTTAGTTTCTGAAGAATTCATATTTTTCAGTAGAAAATACATATAATTGTAAATGAATATTTTTGTTTGACTTTCAATATTAGTCATGGAAATAAGCTTGTTTTGTCTTCCTTTTCTAAATTTCCCAGATCCACCAAACGTTAGGTTGTATATCATACATTTTCTCTTCCTCAACTGTGCGAATTCCGCATTTTGCTTGGAATCTTTCCTTTTATTTCTGGAGGGAAGAGAATAAATACTTCTTTGCCTAATTTCCATCTTCCCTGCCTCTATTATTTTTGTCATTGGAATTAATTGCAGAATGAGATTTTAATTTTTATTTCAAAATTTGTTCCGTTACTAAAACTTACGGGAATCGTCATCAAATGTTTATTTTTTTAATTTTTTTTTTTATCAAATTTTGCAACTTCCCAATCTTTGTCATGCATTTAGTCTTACCTTTTATTGTTTTCCTTAAAAAAAATGTTCATGAAAAAGTGTCATCAATTAACATCTTGTCTTCTTCATCTTCAAAACAAGCAGACTTGATGGTTTTCTTATAATTTGCCAACATTTGGAATAAAATTTGACATTTTGAGTTTCGAAACTCAAAATGTCAATTCACGAAGGATTAATTGTTGTTTACTTCTCTCACATAAGCTCTTAAGATTGTTAAGGTGTACACAATCCTTTTGCGTTTTTTCTAATAACAGGGTTTCGATTATGAACCATTGAGAAAAAATCACCAAACGTTGTTGGTAGTTTTTCATTAAATGCATATTTTTGAAACGGAAATTGGAAGTTTATATAATGATTTATTGTGATATTGTAATGTTTCATCAAGGAAGAGCGCGTCTCACGAAATGCTGTTTACTTTATATGTAGTTAATCTATAAACTACGATAAAAAGTAACACACAGTCTAAAAATTTGAAAACTGAAGCATTTTTTAGAGTATTTAAGCGAATTTTTTTTAGAATACTTAAGCCAACTGAATGTTTTTTCAATTAGGTTAATTATTAAATAAGCAGTGTATTTATCTTCTGCGTTTTCCTTTTTTGAGAATATTTTAATTTAGTTATATGCATATATAATTAAGTTTATAATTTATACTACATAAATATTACAATTCATAGAGTTAACAAATAAATTGGCACTAATTTTGCAATTTATTTGTTCATAGCATGTGTTACCTAATTAAGTTTATCTTGATTATATTTTTCCCGTATGTTAGAAAAAAGTGTTATATTATTTTAACTAATATGTGTTTATGTGAATGAGAGGTTTTTAATTACATAGAGACATTAATTACACTAATTATGATTGTGTATCCCGAAAACTAAAAATCCATTATTTTCCATATTCTCTCTATTGATTAAAAACTGATTGTTTATCTCTCATGAGAAGAATGATATATTACCTTTTTCAGATGAATAATACTTGTAAATATCTTTGTATTATTTCAATTTTAAAGCTTGCTTTATCATTGAACTGACAAATGAACTTAAGAGTAAATATCTAGCAGTTAAAAATACCCGAAATTAAAATTTCCCATCAAGTTTTAGCAGATATTATTTCCTCAATCACCGTGGAAATAAAATATATAATTAGCAAAGGTAGTTACAGAAGCACACACTGTTTTCAAGAGCTAGGTCAATAAGACCAAATGAATTATATCAATTGATAAAACAAATCTTCTCTCATAAAAAAACTAATATTTCAACTTAAATTTTTAAGGCATGGAGAAATCAAGGATAATGCATTCAGGTCTTTTAAGTAAAAATAATTTAGTCAATTTCGATACCTCATACTATGCACAATTTTGTTGCCCTATCAATAATTTGACAACCCTAACACCTACACAATAAGTTAGTTAGTGAAAGGAGAAGGATGTGATCATAGTAAGAAATTCCCGAACATTCACTTGTGATTGGAAAGTAAGACATAGAAACTTAATTAAAGTATGTATTTTAAGCGGAAATTTATAGCTTAAAATATAGAATTAAATATACTATTATAGAGATATGGACTCTTCTATTTGATCTAATAATCAAGCTTATCAAAAATCTACTTAACAAGAACCGACTTGCTCAAAAGCTCTTCAAATGCTGCTTCAGTGCACTAACAACTTAAAGTAGGCTGAGACTTTATTTTGGTTTCAGTAAAGTTCACATGAGAATGCTTGGCGGTAAACAAGCTGTTGAATTGGCTAAACATGCTGCAGATTTCAACAGAGCTCAGTCACATGAGTGCTTTTAAGGTCATGCTTAAAAAGGATTTGTGAATCGGATCCTGATAAACAGAAAAGTAAAATAGGATAATAAATGAGACAAATGAGATACGAGAAAATATATACAGTATGACACTTAAAATAAGCACGACCTTTACTGAAACCAAAATAAGTCCATTATAAAAATTAATTATGGTTCTCCCCTCTTATTTGTATCGGTACTACTGAGTTGTATTTCATACCTTATAGCCAGTTACTGTTCAAATCTTTAGACCCATGTAATGTAACTTCCATTAATTTTTTTCTATTATAATGAGATATCTGTTTCTTTGTACTATTTCAATTCTAGTCTCTTTTTTTCTTTATACTTCTTTACCATTCTAATGCATTTCCACAGCCAACTTTATTTTAATTTTATGGTGATATTTTTTTCCAACGGCGGACAATCGGGTGACGAACCCTATGCCACAACAAGGCCAGAAACTGTTACTCATTTGTCGTTACCCAGCGGTCACTTGTGAACCAAGTCACAGAGGCGAGTAGCGTTGCCTGCGCCATACCACCACAAACCTGTTTATAGGGTGAACCACATTCATACATCCACACAGAAGAAAGGACAGAGAAACACAGAGAAAACAGAGAAAGAAACATCCATGCCCGAACCGGGATTCGAACCCGGGACCCACAGCTCAGGAGTCAGGATTTATTGTGATATAATCTCTATCCTTTTCCTCCATTATTATTAAATCTCTTTTTTTAATTTTTCTGTTACAAAGATTGTTTTCAAGCCATTGTATTGTATATATATATATATATATATATATATATATATATATATATATATATATATATATATATATATATATATATATATATATATATATAGTATAATCTTGAGTTTTTATTTAATCTTTCCAAGATATTTATTTTACAATGCTTCAGTAATTTCCTACAGCTATTTTCCTGTTCCGATTTAATGCAACTTGTCTTTTGAAATTTTATATTCCCTTTTAACAAAATTAGTAGAACTCCGTTAAATTTAGGCACAAAAATGCTCGCTGCCAGCACCCGCTTGACTGCTTTTCAACTATTCTTAGAGAAGTTTCTATGAATATATATTCATCGTGAGTGTGTGTGTGGATTGCTTCATCGTGTTGTATTTGTTGACTGATGCTGATATGTCTCAATTAATTGAGCATAAGAATGTTTTTCATGTAATTATGGATTTCAGCAGATTTTAAATTCATGATATAATATTGATGTTGAAATATAGAGTTAGAGCATTATAGTTGAGAAGAAATGTGTATCATTTAAATCTGCCCAGACATCAGGCGCATAGAATTTTATGCAAATGAAAAAATTTAAATTAAAGTTTTAAATTAACTACTTAATTCAAAGAAATTAATTAAAAACCAAATTCACACCAAAGCAGTCGATATAATTGTAATCAGTAGCTTGAGCATCTTTTTTGATACACAAATTAATGTTATTCAGGTTATTTTCTTGATGAATTTTAAATACAATATTAGTTATGGCTGTTAGTAAAAGAAATTTAAAAATCGTAAATACTATATATTTTCTATTGATAATTTTTTATGCGTTAAATCTTTAGCCTTTTTATTCAAAATATACTATTAACAAAAATTTAATAATAGTACAATAATATTTCATACCGTATCAATTTCATCTATATTTATTAAATTTATCTTTATTGACATCAATTTATCTGCTTTATATTAATACGATTAATATTTTTAGGATTAAAGGATTTTATTAAGTTTCATAGCAAGCAGATATTTTTATTTTTCTCCCAAGTGTAAAGAGAATCTTCACCCAAGTGAAGCATATAAAAATAAAATCTAATATTGATCTCTGTCTATTTAACTTAGGAACTGTGAAGGATTAGATAACATCAAAACATATTATTAATGAATTAAATTAAAATTGCTAGGTATTAAAACCTAAATCAAAATGAAATAGTATAAAGCATGAATAAACGTTGAAATAAAGAAAAGCACTTCCAAATAAATGCGATGAAAACTTAGAGACAGTTGAACATAAAGAAATGAAAAAGAAATAGTTTGATTTAACGTCCTTCTATTTCAAAGAATAAGGTAAATTTAAGTAACATTTTTTATTTTTCATTTAGTTATTATAATAGCTGTAATTTTAATTGTTATTTTAGACTTCATGTGTTTCTGAATAATAATTATTATACATCATAAAAATTTACAAAAATTCAAAATCTGGCATTTTTACTATTGTTTTTAAAAACTAAGTACACAAAAATTTTTATTACATCAAAATGAGCATAATCCATGATGCCAAATTCTGAGACTGGCGATTTTTTAACGGATTCTCTTATGTATCTGATAAACTCATTTTTATTACGTCATACATATGGAGACCTATAAGAATTATCCAAAAAATTCTATTTTGGTAACCCTAGTATTTACGTCATCGCGCACGTCACGATACGTCATCTTTGCAACATTTCTTCATCGCCAAAAAAATTCAGAATTTGGAATCATGGGTTATACGGCACCTGTGCCAAAATGTGTATTTTCTAAATAAAAAAATGTAACTAAAATTATTAAATTAGGAGCCAAGCAGGTAAAATATATAAGTTTAAATAGAAAAAATTTTTATAATATATTTACAGTTTGTAATGTTCTATGTTACATGAAATTATTTTCTATATTAAATTAAAATAAATAAGTTTGGTAAACAATGGATGAAAATCTACAATTACTATATAGTTACCTAAAAATAAGTTAAATTTGTCAATAAAATAGGCATTTCAAAAATTAACCACGCTATTAATCGCTCGCTCATTTTTTTCAAATTTTACAAGCTTTTTTTCTAAAAAAGGTGACAGTTGACCATTCTCATTTGCTATTTTTGGTTTTTGTTTCTGCTGAGTCGAAATCTTAAGCATAATCAGCCCCAATCAATGCGAATGTGATTCGACACTATTCTTCCTGAATTTTCATTCATCAGAAGTGGAGAATTATTTGAACGTTTTATAAAATAAAAATGAAAGTGACTTTGATTAAATTATTTAAATGTTCACATTTAAAAGATTTTAATTGCCTTAAATATTAACGCATAAATTGAGTTTTAACACGAAAGCTGTGTAAGTACTGACGTAGCAAAATAATGTATTCCCATTAGTCTCAAGTGTGAAGCGATAATGTACACATGGCTACACTGATAAAGTTCATTTTCGAAACTGTAATTTCATACGAATTTCAACAAGGAAGAAATGCCACTGAAGTATGTAGAAATTTAATGAAAGTGTTTGGTAAAGGTATTGTTTTAGATATGATATATAGAAGATGGTTCAAAAAATTTGAAACAGGTGATTTCGATCATTCTGATAAGCCAGGTTCTGGGCGACCATCATTGATTGACGCCGATTTTGTTTAAACCGTGTTAGGTCTAGATACATTTTTGTCAACATCGGAGATAGCAGAAATCTTAATTCAGTTCAGCAAATACTTTCTGACCATATTCGGAATATAGGATCGATGTGGAACTATTCAAAATAGGTGCCATATGAATTATATCAGGAAAATTTATCTGATCAAGTCTTCATATGCAAATCGAGTCCTTCTTGAACCGGATGATAATAAGGGTTAAAAAGTGGATTTTTACGAAATCATCAAAAAGAAAATGTCATATTATGAACCTGAAAAACATGCCTTCCACCTCTAAACCAAATTTGACTATAAATAAGAATATTTTGTTTATATAACATTAAGTATACCCTTTAAGAACAATACTTTATAAGCTTTTAAAACTGAACGAAAATCTGTTTAGTGAAGTAATGTCAGTTATTGGATGGTTTAAAGACAACAGTCCAAGAAAAGAGGCTGGTGTAGCTTCAAAGAAAAAAAGGCAAAAAAAAAAAAAAGGGGGGATATACAAATTGTTCTCACGCTGTACAACAGCTTTCGACAGTTAAAATGTTTCCTGTACCTAAAATATGAACCGCAGTGCACTGTGCAATTGTGAATTCTTAGCAAAATCACTATTAAAATTTTTTTGGTTTTTGTTTCAATTTTTAGAAACGCAAGTAATAATATTTTGAAAGAATTGAAAACAACTAAGAAACTTAATTCATTGATAGCAGCAACTTACTATCAATTATTACTATCAATTATTAATAAAAATATCTTATAATTATTGGAATAATATTACTACACCTACATAAAATTATAATCGTTAACCATTAATCTCGATAATTGCCTGTTTGGTTCATTTAGTTGATATTGGTAGTCTACTAAAGGTATACTTCCCACGTGATATAAATATAAAAGTAGAAGACATTAGTCATTTAAGTGTGTAGCGAGTATTCCTTAACTATTTTCCTTATTTTCTCTGATAATTCTTTGACTGTTTGCTTTCGCTTGTTTAATGATAGACTGGTTTTTGAACTGGGGAAAAAAAAACGATAAAGTGTACTTTAAGAAAGATCGCTTTTAACTAGAAGCACGACTGAAATAAAAATGAAAATATAATTAATGGTGGTTATTTAGAGCTTTTGATTTTATACTGACAGAAATTGGCAGCAAAATTTTGGGGAGGGGCAATGCGTGCGATTATAAAAACATTGGCACTAGACAATATATATATGCTTCAAGATAAATTTAGAAACTGAACATTACTTTTGAAACATGATTTCTTTCCTTGGAAGTAAGAAGTACAAATGCATCGAAAAATTGCAATTTTCATTGTGATATCGATTTCAAGCAAGTAAATTGGTTTATAATGTTGCGAAATCTAATTGGTTTATATAGTTTCCTAAATAGCTCCTTCATTCATTTGTAGAATTAAATGGTTGGAGGATAAATTAATAGTTAGCACTTTTCGCTCTGCAGTTTAAGTTTTTAGATTCCATTTTAAACTCACTTTAAACTGTAAATCCCAATTAAATAAACCTCTTATACAAAAAATCAATGATAAATTCAAAACTAAAACAAAAACTGAATGATTAATATTATTCACCATCACCTCTTCCACAAAATAATAATAATAATGATAAGGAAAAACAACTCCAGAAATTTTCCTAGCAATTTTGATTACGAGAAATATTTAAAATTTAATGTTGACGCAAACAAGGCATTAATCTTAAAATTTAAAAGTGATTGCGTACAAATATGGCAATTTTTAATTTTGGAAAATGAATTTATCGAGAAAAAATGGCGGATTGTTCTAAATTGCGAAATATGTTAATTTTGAGCTCTGATAATTTTGTCATTATTTAAAGTTTTTTTCAATACTTTTTTCCTTTTCCGTATTGAAATTATCGTCTAACTTTGAGTTAGTGTTTGATTGACTAAGATTGACTATTTTTGTTCTTTTGTATATTATTTAATTTTTTTATCTATTCTTTTTTATTTTATTTTTATCTATTCTTTTTATTTTATTTATTTTATTTTTTTATGTTGTTTATTTTTTTATTATGGATTCAAAATGACTGAAGCAGAGACTGAAATGATTTATATAGATTGTGATTTGCGCATTTCAAAAATAAACACTCTAAGTTTATTGACTTTCAAAGATTCTATTCCACAATTAATCCAGTTATCGGAAAATGGTATTACTAAGTTCTTCTCATTTTCCTATCTCTCACTGATGGTACTGCATCTATTCCAAAAAGCCTTATAATTTAAAGCAAGAAATAATTCAACTTTTAAAAAATCACAAGAAAATAATACAAGTTCAACACACTTGTCGAGGTAAGCTTCTATTCGAAACAAATTGCCCAGATACTGCTGTAGAAATAAGCAAGATAACCAACAATCTTGGAGTACATGTTAACGTCATGCTTCTGTCTGAATACATATCTTCAAGATTTCTTATAAAATAAATAAATGAAGAATTACCTTTACATCTGGTTGCTGAAGAAATTGCGGAAAATATCTTAACGATATTAGGTTTACAAAGATTTACTAGAGAAGAATTCTGAAGAACTGGCGAAAATATTTTGGTGAGCGCCATTGGATATTATTTACCTAAAACAATTAATTTATTCTATTCCATCATTCCAATTTCTCCTTTTATTGATAACGTTCGTTAATGTGTAAAATGCTATAAATACACTCACCATACGAAAAAATGCAAACAAGAAGTCTTACTATGTAAAAACTGTGGAGCATTCCATAAAGGCTCCCTGTGTCAATGAAACACCTAAATGTATAAACTTCCAGATAAATCATGCAGCTAAAGACATTTCCTGCCCTACGAGGCTTGAAGGAAAAAATTTTTTACATTTTAAAAGCATGAACAACCTTCCATTAATTAAGGCGAGAGAAGGAGTTAGAATAAATCTTTAAAAACCTGTTATTCCAGTGCACCCAAAAGTCATCTTTCTTTCTTCCAAATTGAAATAACTGATATTGTTAAAAAAGCAGTGACTGAGATGGCTTCTATATTTGAAGCAAAATTTCTTGCGTTAAAGGCTATACAATATCAAATGGTTCAACAAATGTTCTCATTCATGAAAGAATCCATGCGAACATGTTTGAATCCAGCAAGATCAGTTTCTAGATCTCCTCCAAGAAATAGTCGTGCAGGATCTATGCAGTCAAGAAAGATAAGTCCAAATAATTCTGTGAATCAGCAAATTATATCTTCCGAACAACCTATTATGAAATCTCCTCAACCAGATATTAAATGTGCAGAACCTAACATTGAAGAAAGAATTGAGTCAGGAAGAAGGCGTATAAAACATTCATAATTTTTTTATAAATTCTTTTACTACGCGCGCACGCATTTTTTTATTTTAATTAACTTTTCAGGTTTTTTTATTTAATGTTCAATTTAATTTCTTGGAATGCAAGATTCTATCTAAGCGCCCGTACGTAAAACTTCCGTACTTTCAATCTTCCGTTGTCCTAGCAATTCAAGAAACGTTTCTTAAAAGTTCCGACTTATTTCATATTTGTAATAAAACGATAATTCGATTAGATAGGAAAGGTGGCCGTGGTGGAGGTCTGCTTTTTGCTGTTGACAAATCTCTACCGGTGCAAGTAATAAATATATCCCTCTCTGAAGATATTGATACAGAAATTTTAGCTATAATTACTATATACAACTCATCTCTTACTTTAGTAAATGTCCCACACGGTAAATTTTCAAGTTCTTAGTTCCGTAGCGTCTTATCAAATATTCATTCTCCCTTCATAATAATTGGAGATTTTAATGTACAAAGCTCGGCGCTTGGTAGTTATTCAAACTCTCCTGAATCTTCAGAATTCCTCAATTGGATACTGGATAGCAACATTTGTCTTTTAAATAACTCTCAGCTTACTCATTTCGGACTCCACCACAGACCATCTCTTATCGATTATAACTTTGTATCTCCTGATATTTTTCTTTTTATACTTTCTCAATCAGTTCAGATAGTGATGGTAGTGACCATGCCCCTGTTCAAACAAGAGTAAAAAAGTCTATAATAGTGATTATTCAAAAGGTATTTCCCGCAATAGAATTTTATGCACTGGTTTCTTCAATTCAATGAACACTCAAATTTCTAATAACGGTCTAGTTTCTGCAGATCAATTCCAAATTTTGCTCAAAAACTATATTGATAAATTCGGGGAAAAAACAAAACTTTCTCTTAAAGTCACATCTTCCGTGGTAGACATCGGTATGCGATAATCTTTTGGGTCAAAAAATGAAACTTTGGAGAAAAGCTTTCATCAGACTCTGTGGATACAGTACAAACGAATTTCTGCGAAACTTCATCAGCTTCTTCTAACCCTTTCCAGAAATTTCTGGGATAAAACTGTAACAAATGCTGGTATATCTAAAGACATTTATTCGATTCTTAAAAGATTTAAAAATAGATCTTCTGATTAACCAAATCATTATCTTCTAATTTCTGGGGAAACTTTAATGATTTCAGATCCTGTAGATCAGGCTAGCTTATTTGCCCAATTTTATGCTTGTCAATCTGAAGAAACTGAAGGACTACCTCTCGACTTAAGTTCGAACTTTGATTTAGAATATAACTCTCCATTTTCTCTTTCAGAGCTCCAATTGGTGGTTTCTAGATGCAAAAATACTTCAGCTGGACCTGATTTAATAACAACTAAAATTTTGAAAGGTCCATCAAACATACCTTTACGATCCCTATTGTCACACATAAATAGCTCTTGGTTAACCAGTACTGTTCCACCGTCTTGGAAAAATCAATCATAATTCCACTAATAAAACCTGGATAAGATACTACACCAGTAAATTCTTATCATTCAATATCTCTTACAAGCGTTCTATGTAAGGTCATGGAACTCATGATATTATATCGTCTTATAAATCATATCTCCTTTTCCAATTACTTGCATCCAAATCATCATGGATTTATACTTCATAGAGGCTGCGATAGTGTTCTTTTTATGCTTCATCATCATATTATTGTTTTACGCTCACAGAGAAGATATATCATATACGCAACTGTGGACATATCTTGTGAACATTCAGTGTGGTCAGATGGTCGTATTTATAAGCTCTTCCAATTTGGTATCAGAGGAAATACTGCTCATTGGATAATGGATTCTTTTGGATAAGTTTTAGAATAAAATGGCGTGGAATTTTTTCTCATCCCACTTTCTCTAATAGAGGCGTCCCTCAAGGCAGCGTTCTTTCCTCCTTTCTTTCGTTGATTTATATGTCAGATATTTACGAACTTCTCTCTCCTGACATTCAGTGTTTAATTTATGCTGATGACATAACCCTTTTAGCTGCTCATTCATCACAAGGAAGTCTTCGGCGAAAATTTCAGACTATAATCATGAAACTTGAACAATGATGTAATGGGAATAAAAATTGATTCATTAAAATGTTCAATTATAGATTCTCTTCCAAAAATTCTCTGTAAATTTTGAACTAACAATCAACCAATTACCTATCTCTTGGTCTAAGCACATAAAAATTTTGGGTCTCTATTTTACTAATAACTTAACCTTCAAATATAATTTTCAAATGAAAAAAATCCAGAAGAAAATTAATGTTTCAAATGCTATTGCAGGTAACAGATGGGGAGCAAAACTCTAATAATTTACATCAAATTGTTCCGTCCTTCATTACAAGTAGCCTTTACTATGGATGTCATGTATTTACATCTACGAGCTTATCAGATTGAAAAATCTTGGATCCAATATACCTCTCAGTTCTCAGAATTGATATAGGTCTTCCACGAGTGAGACCAATCCCACTTCTTCTGAATGAAGCAGGGGTCTTACCTCTTTCTGTAAGACAAAATTATCTCTTTACAGGGATGTACTTTAGAAACTTTGCTCTTTCTACCAGAGCTCCGTGTGGTAGTTTATGGGAAACAATGCCACACAGCCAAATCTCTGGTGCTCTTCTGCTGACTTTGCGAACGAAAAAATAACTCGAAGAAAATGAAATTCAAGAATCAGATATTTTAAGAATTCTTTCTAAACCTGTCTTTGATAATATTAATTTAAACATATTATTTAGAAAATATTCTTTTCAGACTAAAAACCTTCCTACAAATACTGTTAATAACCTCTTTGAATTGCATGGTACTTCTGACTGATCCAACCATCATTCAACATATCAGATTAGCTTTAGTAAATGCAACTAAGATTTGCGAATCTATTAAATTAGTTTGGATTCCAGGTCATTCTAGAATTTCTGGGAATGAAAAAGTAGATGCTCTTGAAAAATTGGCCATTAAAAAAAATTTTTTTTCTGCACTTGATTTCACCTGTAGACCTTATCTATAATATAAGAAACATTTTTATAAATTATAATAACAACGAATAGAATAAAAGTAAATATGCCTCTAACTTTTCGCTCATGTCTTCTATCGTGAAAATTCACCGCAAATATATTAATTCACGCCTTGAAGAAGTTTCACGCTTTGAAGATTGAAGAAGTGTGGCTAGATAGAATTAGAATTAGATCTTTACCGACAAATGCTAAATTACATAAATTCAGACTGTCTTAAGCAGATAAATGCTCTTGTGGAGACAGAGAAACCATGGATCACATAATGCTATCATGTCCTTAGTATGATCAAGCAAGAAATTCTTTAAGAGAAAAACTTGGTATCGGAGCTCTTTCCTTCTCTTGGATTTTAGATTTGTCAACGAGTCTTCGAGAGAAAATTGACTCAACAATTTCTTTTTTGAAACAAATTAATAGGCTTTAATTTTTTCTGGTCTTTGTTTTTCCAGGTGGCCTAATTTCCCCATCATTTGTCAATCAAACGCCTTGTTTATCTTCATCGTTTTGGATTCATTGCATCGATTTTCAATCAATTTTTCAAAATCATCAATCCATCATCAATCAATTGTTTAGGTTTCAAATAAAAACTCAATCTTACTCAATGCTATAAGCCTGTGAGCATAAAGCTTCAAAACAGTTTTTTGTTGTAACCTAACCTAATTTAATTAATTTAGAATTTTATTAATAAATGAAATTTTTAAAAATTGAAATCGTTCTTGCCGATTTAAACGTGTCTTGACTTTTCAGTCATAAAATGAATGTTTTGTCTTGTCTTTTTCATTTTGCTCTTTCTTCGGTTTTATCGTCAGCGTGTTAATGTCTTGAATCAATGGAAAACAGCTTGTCATACCGATGTTTTGGTTTGTATAAGAAATCATTTTATTTACAAAATGAATTCGACAAAATTCTCAGGCACAGATGATGAACTTAGTCTCATTTCTACTTCTCGAAGAATGTGATTTGAAGGCAGCAAATTTGTCGGCAAGTCGGATTTACGACGCCGTCTCAATACGATGTGACGTAGATGAAATGTTATCTCACGTCATATATATTTTAAGCCAATGAGAATTATAATGAAGTAATGTAATCATGATCTAAACTGGGACGATAGAAACAACCACTTTATGGTTTAAAAAATTACAGTAGAAGCCAAAGTTCAGAACCCGTTTAGAATTTTTGATACACTTACACCAGAAAATAATTTAGTTTAGATTAAGTGGTTGAAGTTCATTCCACATCAGCCTTTGAGTCGAAAAAGTTTCTGATACAATGTGGCCCCATTATAGTTTTCAAAGAAAGCATTTGCGTCAAAATATTTTATTCTAATATTGAATTAAAATGAATGTATATAAATAAAGCCCCTTTTCTATTCACCCACCAAATTGTTTTTCTGAATTCAATCAAGAGTTTTGGATGCATAGGATGGAATGAAACTTACTTTCAAATATAATTTTTTTGGCTCATTCAATACATAAGCTATTTCTCATTTTCAGAATTGATTTAGAACATTTGTAATTATTTTAAATCGTAATAAACGTTGATTTAAACTTACTATAAAGTTGCATAAGGCACAACTAATTTAAATGATGAAACAGTGTTCTGTAACTTTTCCTTTCATTGATGATAGTGTGTGGTTCTTCCCCTCTCCCCACCTATACATAGCAGTTTGAAATAGAGAAAAAATGTATGGTATCCGAATTTCTTTTTCTTTTTACATTTATGCATACTTTTTAAAATTTTTATAATTACTACTTTTTTTCAGCTTTTGAAAAATATTTTTTCTTCCACTGCAGCGACTGCAATTATGTGGTTTTGAATAGGCTTCCAATCAGAATATCATTATCATATTAAAACGTAGATGAAAGTAGTAGTTGTGATTTCAATAGTTACTAAATTCGTAGCTAAAAGGAATTTCTTCAAACATTTGACATAGCATTTGATTTGTTTCTATCTACATTTCATGGTTCAAAACAACGTAAAGAGCAAAATTAGGTAAACAGCAAGTATCATTAATTATTTTTTTAGCAAAAAAATTATTTTTACACGTGGCAGTTTTTTTCAATAAAAAATCAAAGGTAAGATTTTTCCATTGGAAGTAACTCCCGACGAAAGCTGAAGGATAAGAGCAATTTAGGAAAACTTGTGCATTAAAGAAAAATCATCGAAACATTTTACAAGAATAAAGAAGTTGGACACTTATGTTTGTTATACAGTAACAGATTACACTGGACTTTTATTTGTATTAATCAACCTGATAAAGAAGCTCTCATCATCAAAAACAAAATCTTCTATCTATGCAAACTTTTCCCGTATATTAGAGAGTAGAAATCGAGTTTTTAATTCTTCCGATGATCTTATACTTGTAATAAGAGATAAACGAGAGAATGCACATTGCCATTCAGCCAGCATTTTGACGTTGTCGCGCGAATAGTCGTGGCACGTGTGTTTTGTTTTTTTACGTATTGTTGTAATAGATATTTTCCTTCTTGTAACAGAAAGAATCGTGGATCAAATCTGAGAAGGAAATCTAGTCCTTTTGGTGATATACATTAACCCGTTAGCTGATAAGGATAGTCCAGGGCTCTTATTGCAATCGTAATTTAAGGTCATTCGTAGAAGAGCTACTGTTTGGGCTATCTTTATAAATCGATGAGAGGCTGAATCATCAAATAGCAATCGGTTCTGCTGCCGATTTATTACACAATACTTGATATTTAACTTATTGCGACATCACAGTATTAAGAATATGGTTCTAATCAATCTGTGATTCTATAAAGCTACTTTGATGGTATAGGAATCATTTTTAGACTTTACCCATCTCAAAACCGTTAAAATATCATCATTTGTCGAATAGCAATTTCATCAAAACCGTTATAATTTAGTTGCATACCATTTACGTAAAGCCCAATTTAAAAGACAATTTTTGCATAATGCGTATTTGAACTACTTTATTCAATAGTAAAAAAGATATGATACAGCTTCTTATCTTATATGATCAACACATATAGATGTTTAAAGAACTTCAAAAAAATTTTACCCGATTTATCTAGAATTCTCAATTTGCTGCTTAATTTTGTAAAATTATTGTAGTTTCCGGAAAATTTTAGAAAAGCAATTTTAATAAGTTAACAGAAATTTTTGATGTCTATTAAATTCTAGATAACCATATAGATTTATTTCTATCGATAGCAATGATCTTTTTTCTGTTATCTGCGACATAAATTTGAAGAAAAAAAATTCAATAAATACATGTATATGTGTGTATGTATATATTCAGAATTCGACTTTTTCCTTAAAGATTGTAAAATTCTCTGAATATGTGAGATAAAATAAAGATAAAAATACAGCATTTTAAAATATGTTTCAGAAAAAGGAATATTTTTGGTGTTTTTATTTGAGGCCTAATTCACTTTCTTAAAATTTTGATCAAGAAATCATGGCACCATTCCTAAAAGGAAAATTTGGTTGTAAATTTACTGCTTTTAATGTAAAATATGAAGAATGAACTAATTAAACTCAATAAGTCTCATTGAAAACTTATGTAAATATATTATAATTTTTAATGTTTTCTTATTTCTATTTTGGTATGTTCACTGTATATAGAGAGGTACGTGTAATTTAGACATCTTAAAAAATAATATGATAAATCAATATTTTTATAAAATTGAATGTTTTTTTCTCCTTATAATTTTTTATGAAAGAAATTTTCTCTATAATCGTTTAAAGATAAAAGCTCACAGTATTTTTTAGACTTCCCCCTTTTATGATCCAAATGAATTACCAGAATGTGTAACTGACTTAGATTTGATATATAGAATGCAAATGCATTTGAAAAAGAAACACATTTGCAATTCTTGTGCGAAAATAAATTAATAAATTTTTTCCGGATGGACAAGAGTTAAATCTATTATTAAAATGCACTGATCAATAATCATTTTCTGCATATGAAAGAGCAAAAAAAAAAAAAGAGTCGTGATTATATGATCATCTGCTCCAAGTGAAAAAATTATCTTAATCATAGTAAAGTCTTAATAAATGCTTAAAAAAAGAAATATATAAAACAGCTTATTAAATAGATTAATTAATAAAAAATTTAATTAACTTAATTTTTTTACTAATTAATGAAATAAATAAAGGACTAATCGCCACTAGATGTTAACTACTCCATTAATTTCAAATGAAATTTGTTATTTTTTCAAATTTCAGAACTTATTTTCAAAGATATACAGTCTTTAATTTTTATTAAATTTTCCTTCATATTTCTTTACTTTTTTCATACGCTATCATCGTACATTTCTTAAATTCAAAATTCTAACTATTATTTGATTTAATTGACTTTTTTTTAAATTTCTTTCGCCTATACAAATAGTTTCAATTACGTATCTATAATTTAAGATAAAATTCACTTCTTACGACTCCTACAGTGATTTCGAAGTAATATGAGCATTTAAAACCTCACAGTAATTATGCTTAAATTTTATTTTCAAGAAATTCAAGCTCTTATTGAGATTAGCTAAGTTTACACAAATTTGTCTTTTGTGCTGAAATCATTTAGACTTCATCTTTTCGATTATTTTTGTATTCGATTGTTTATTAGAATTAAAGAAAATGAACATAAAATAGAGTCACTTGTAAATCACTAGTTGTTACTAAAGAGATATATTGACTCCTTCAATTCTTTAAAAGATAAAGAATTTAAGATAGGAGAGTTGTCACATTATAAAGATGGTATCATATAAAAGCTAATGGTAGTGTCATTCCATTATACAATTCTCCAAAGCTATAGAAAACAGTACTTAGAGCATTAGCATGCATTCTAAATTTTAAAAAAATTACTTATTCTTATCACTTAAAGTTACTACTAAGAGTTCATTCATTTTGTCAAAAACTGTATACTAATATTGGAAAGTATCAATGTAGAACAACGCTTTTTGAATTAAAAATAATCTTAATTTCGATTGAAATCTCTACCAAGATTAATAGACTTTATTTTTCTGCTTTATGCTGGCACAGCATTTAGAGTAAATGATACGAAGTTTTCCAGGTTTTCCTCCCTTGTGAATGTGAATGCGCCAACTACCTTTGAAAAATTCTCTCAGAAAAAAATTCCCTGTAAATAATGATTAAAGCATTTCAACAGCTTTAAAGTGTTACGGTATTTCCCACAGGGTTAAAAAAATTTATTCTCTAGAGTAATTCTATTGTTTAAAAGAATCAAAAAGAAAATTGATTGAACGAAATGAAATAATGCTTTTTATAAACACTCTCAATTTGCATAAAAATTAAAATAATTTATTCCCCTTTTATATATTACTGTATTATAGAAATCTAATGTATTCGAGAATATGATCATTATTATGTGATTTTACAAGAAAAACATCATTACAATTCAACATGATATGAGTCTTAAGAATTATTTTGTCGATTCCTTAGAGATGATGATAGAGAAATATAACGCGGATTAACTTTTAGAAATTTTTGTTCTTGGAAATATTTCAACTTTTGTAAAAATTTGTAACTTCTTGAACAAAAACCAAGCTAGCTATTCTTCCGACGAGTCCACTTACAAAGGGGCGAGCTCTAATGGAACTCCTGATGGAGACCGATGATCGATCCAAGAAGTTGTGGCGCAGGAGGAAACCTGGCGAGAAATTACGTTCACCTCCACAAGGAAATCGATAGTTTTAATTACTTTTTAATTTACTGTAAAAGACAATTATTGTAATTGAATGATTATAGTTAGGTCATTTTCGCAGACGCATTTGTTGAAAATATCAAAGAATTACACAAAAGAATTTAGCAGATTTTCTCAAGAACACATATATAGAAGTATGGAAACTTATCAATGAATTTTCATGTAATGATTTACCAATGTTACACTGGTGTTCCAGTTTATAGTGTGACTATAATCGAATTAGTTTTAATTCTATTACTTGTATTTTAAAAGTGGAGTTGAATTTCTTGAAAATATAAATCTGAAAATAACCTATTCATGGTTATTTTCCGGAGGATAAGAATTTTCAGACAGTGATTAATCGATATATCCTGGCAATAGTGACTATAACACCACGAATTGTATAATTCATAGTGTCATTCTTTCTGAGACAAATGCTGTTACTTCATTCTCTGATATCAGACTTAAATTTTGCATTCTTTTAATGCATGAATATATATATATATATATATATATATATATATATATATATATATATATATATATATATATATATATATATATATATATATATATATATATATATATATATATATATATATGTGTGTGTGTGTGTGTGTGTGTGTGTATGTATGTATGTATGTATGTATATATCTTAATGCATTCTCTTAATGCTCTTAGGAAGAAAATTAAAAATCAAAAATAATAAATCATTTTCTAATTTTGAATAATATAATAAGAAAACTGTGATGGAAAGAACAATGAAAGTAATATACTTAGTAAAGAAATTATAAAAATGTGGTATGGAAGTTTCAGAAACTATAACAAATATTACCGATAGATGGCGCTGTACAATTCGATGTGAGACGTCATTCTTGAGCATTTTGAATCAGTTACAGTGTTATACGCAGAATACCTGCATTTGAATACGACAGTTTAAAATTTACTTTATAGTTAAATACTATGAAAAAAAGATTAAAGCGCCATTTATCGATAACATTTGCGACGCAATTTAATTTGTAATACAGAAATTTAAATCATTTTCAAGACATCCTTATTTAATAGACGGTTGATTCAGTTTTTAATAAAAAGTTTCAGTTATAAAATTATTAAGAATAGTATTTCATAATTAATTCTTGAGATGGTGGTACATAAAATTTAAAAAAATTTTAAATGGTGAAAGATAATGTGTTATATATATATATATATATATATATATATATATATATATATATATATGCACATAAATTTTCATAACATATATTTGCATCTTTTTGAAGAGTAAATAAATACATGATGAAAATAAAAGGTTTGCAAGCGATTTTAAATAATTTTCGATAATTACTTATTTTTAATTTTTGAAGCATTAAATTACTTGATTATTTTTACTATTAAGGTCACATATCATAATTCATATATAAAGATGTAAATAGATTTTTTTAAATGACAAAGCGTTCTTTTCATAAATCTAAACTCATTTTAATGAAGTTGATACGAACATTTTTTTTTTTTTTTACATTTCTATTTCTAAGGTAATTACTAACTAACTGTGAACCTGGAAATCATTTTCAACTTTTGATAAGTTGAAAAACATTCTTTGTGCCTTAATTGTGCTCTTACAAGTTGGTGATGAACACATCATTTATTTAAAGAATATGACATCCTACAAAAAAACTAGAAAGTTTAAGTTGTAACTAATAAATATGGATCTGAAATTGCACAGATTATAAAAATTAAAGAAAATGTGCAGTTGTGTTTATAAAAAAAGAAAAAAGTCATTTACTTTTCTTTATAACTTATTTTAATTTAAAGTGTACAATGAAATATCTCTCCACAATAACTACTATTCTATTTCCTAACAGTAAAATAATAATCGTTGCCGAGATAAAATATTAGCGTTAATCCTTTTAATAGAAATAATCCATTAGTAATTACAACCTGATACCTACCACATTGTGGGGACGTTTTAAGCATCTAAGGGAGTGGCAGGGGTTTTGCCAAAAATAGAAACACTTCATAAAAAGCTCATAAGTATAAAGAGGATTGTAAATGATTCATAACGTTTTTACACTTTATGGTTCATAATTTATAAATGAAAAGAATATATTTTTAAAGTTTTGCTTAACTGGTTCCATAGAGTTTCCCCAGATATCATGGTGATCGCAATTTGCAAAAAGAGGATTAATCAACAGTACGGACTTTGTGTCTTACTTTGTTTAAGTGACTTCTATATATAAGATATTCCAATTTCATAATTTGCTATTTTTTTCTCTCTAGGGACATGTGAAAGAAAATGATTTGGTACCATGTTGGTGACAATATTGATTGAACTCAAGAATCGCATCACTGCAGCATTGGTGAATACTGACAAATGTTCTGACGTACATATGTCGAACTTGACTTGAGCAGAAATAATTGTCGAATAACTTGAGAAGGAAATATAGAACATTTGTAATGATGAGTAAGAAACATAGAAATGTCCTTCTTCATATAATGTGTCATTCACCTTTTTTACTATACTTAAAAATAATAAACACAATTTAAACATAAAAAACAAATTGTATGCTTTGTGTGTGATATGCATGATATATATTATATATGAATAGTGAAATGGTTTTAGTTAAAACTCAATTAATCATTCGTAATCATCTTTAATCTGAATGTTTCTTTAACCACCCATGATTGATTGTAGCATGAAGGAATAAATTCTTAGTACATCGGCTTCCAAGTACATCGCGGCTTCTAAATCTTTTATATAAAAACTAAGTACTTTTAGTTTCAAAATTTTCTCTTTTTACATGAATACACTTTTAAGATGATATAATTACTTATATATTTCTTAATTAAATTAAGTTATTACGCAGTTCTGGTAAGCTGACGGAATACTTTACTAACTACAGACATAGCGTCAACATCTAACGACTTACACAAGCAAAATTGTGAAATGAAACAATAAAGGAAACAAAAAAAGTTTTAACCAATTCACTCATAATATTCGTTTTTTAATTCCAATATTTACACTGATAATTCACATTAATGGAAGATGGTACACAAATCCAATTAAAAAATGTTCCTGAATTAAACACCGGATTAAATTGTTTAGTTATGAATGCATATAAATGACGTGGAAAAAGATGAAGTGTTAGATAAATATTTAAATGTTACTCAAACATGAAAATAAATTATCACAAAGCTTTCTTAAATTTTTATCTAGGATGATGCTAATTTATAACATGCTGTTGTTATAATTTGAAAAAATTAAAGTACTAATTTTTGATATATGGAGAAATATTTTTAAAACCATCGGATTCCTTGTAATCTAGTAAAATGTTTTGAAATTTAAAAAATATAAAAAAAATTTATTTCAGCGAATTTTGTTATACTGCTTCACCAAAAAAGAGGGAAAAAAAGTACCATTATTATTAAAGTACAATTTCTGCTAAACGTAAGCAGGATGACATTTGTTCCATGCGCGCTAATATATAAAAAAAATTAACTCTAAAGACGTAAAATAGATAGATTTCAACCCTTGTGGATTCTCTCTTTACTATGCAAAATGTTTCAACAATCAATCTTCAATTTTGCGCTTACAATAAACACAATATTTTCAGTTAAAAACTTGCATTTAATGCATTAGATATTAAATTACACGAGGAAAACCATAAGAATTTAGTATTCGTGCAAGAATTTGTGTGTATGCTAATCAAAATGCATACATTTTACTCTGCTTAATGCAAAACTCCGCTTATTTTTCTCTGCGAAATTATAAACTTTTACCATTTTTTTTTACTCAGTGAAATAGATGCGATTCAAAAAGAAGAAGTACAAAAGATATATTTTATTTAAAATGAAGATCATTTCTAGATTTTTTTGTATAAAATGAAATAAAAAGAAAAATGAATAATGGCAAATAGTTAGTTATAGTTAATATCGGATAAAAAGCAAAAATTAAAGCGAATAAATAATTTTAAAAGCATATAAATCGTACGTAAGTAAAAAATATTATAAATGCATTTTCCATTTTTTTTTGTATGCATGTTTTAAACCTTATGGAATCAAATTAAAATTTATTATAATTTAACTTGAGCAATAAATGCAATATAAATTTCAATAATATTACAATAAATTCAATGTACATCGGTCTAGTCAAAATATGCATGCAAAGTTACTGAAAAACGCGATGGAATTATTTTATGTGTAAGAAAACTAAACAGAAATGACGAATAATAATAAATAATTTGTTACATTAGAAGTTTGGAAATAATAAAATAATATAGGTAATTTCAAGATAGTACGAAAACTGCAATAAGAAATACATGTGCAAAAAAATCGTAATTCAATCATTATTAGCAGACATCTCTATATGAAACTAGAAAATGCGGCTAAAATTTTTAATTTAATGAAGAAGTAAAAAACATTTTTACTTCTTCATCAAATTAAAAAATTTAAAGCGAAAGAATTATAAAGAGTCGAGAGAAAGTTATTACTTAAATAAACATAAGCAATTGGTTGAATAAAATATTACTAGACAGATTATGTTTATGGGACTACATAAATATATAATTCAATTAGATATCAAAAGATAATAAAAGTTAACTTGAAATTTCGAATACCAGCTGAAAAAAGTACTTCATTTAAAACTGAGGTGAACTTAGCTTATAAAGTAAGCAAGACAATATCAATGTATTCCTTTTATGAACAGTTAATTTTAGGAAAGTATATTTAAATAGAAAAAAATAGAAAAAATAAATTCCAGATTACTTCTATGTTTTTGAATCGGGCTTTTTTAACTTCATATTTATTTATTTCCTGTGTCAAAATCTGGAGACATACTGTCTAATATTTTTAGATACGAGGGTCACTCTGAAATTTTTGAGATACAACTAGGTTTTTAAAGTTATACTTACAAAATTTTAGGTGTGTTCAAAGTAGTCTCCTCCAGCATCAATGCACTTTTGTAGATGAATTTTCCACAGATTAAATGCCTCAAGCTAATTATTTCTTCGATTAGATGAAAAAATGGATTTATAGCCACATCAATCTCTTCTTCTGAATGAAAACGACGTCCACGTAAGATCTTTTTTAGATTAAAGAATAACCAAAAGTCGCACATAGCTAGATCAGGTGAATAAGGCGGATGTTCGATCACTTTAATTTGTTTTTGTTTAAGAAACTCAACTGTTAATACGGCTGTATGTGAAGATGCATTGTCATGGTGAAGCATTAGTCCTCTAACATTCAGTTCTTGTAGAATTTCTGGAAGACATTTAGTGGTATACCAGTTTGCTGTTACTGTCTTCTGTCCTTCCAACTTGATGGCTTTGACCAATCCCGTACTTCTGAAGAAAACGGCATACATCACGGCATTTTTCAGTGCGCGTTGTTTTTTCACCATTGTCGGCGTGGTATCATCTTCAAAGACCCATATTTTGCTTTCTTGACGTGTTGGAACGTGAAAAAACGGTACGTACGTTTCATCACCTGTTACAATTTTAGAAATGATGCGGTGGCCACCATCATTCAGCATGTTAAGATTAAGTTTCTTTACTGATTCTGACACGCTCCTCATTTTGATGCTCAGTTAGATTATGGCAAACCCAACGGCAAACTACTTTTTTCATATGTAATTCTTCATGAATGATTTTGTGTATGGCTGCGGATCCAATGTTAAGTTCCTTCTGTATCATTTGATAGGTATAGCGATTATCATCCATTAACATTTTTCGTTTGGCAGAAACATTATCCGGGATTACTGCCAACGGCGGCCTTCCTGTGTGTTCTTCATCCTAAAGAAAATTGCGATCTCTTCTAAATTCTCTAAACCATCTGAATACAGTAGCACGAGCTGGAGATTCATCACCAAATGCTAATTGCAACCATTTAACGCATTCTTCTTGATTTAATCCTGCTTTGAAATCGTAGAAAATCATAGCGTGAAAATGTTCTCGCGTCAACTCCATTTTCACTTCTGTTTAAAATTTATTCCACGCTAAGCAAGTTGAAGTAAGTCAGTAAAAAATCATCTTCTGTGTTAAAATACTTTGTACTTTAAAATTGAACCGTTATTTTTATTTTGTAAATTCACGTCTGCGCATATCTCAAAAATTTCAGAGTTATCCTCGTATTAGTTTAAATTGTATTTTTTTTTTAAATATTGTAAGAAACATCTTATAAAGAATTTGCCATAATTAAATCAGAAACTTATCTGATGATTTTTTCATTTTCTATTAGTTTTTTCATGATTAAAATGTAAAACTTAGTGGAAAGAAACATAAAACTTTAGAATAATTAAATATTTTCGTATTTTTAAATCAATGAAAGTTTATTTTATATGCTGAATAATGCTGCATTTATTGAAATTACTGCACTGTAAAAACCTCATTTTTTTCTGACTTTTTCGTAAAAAATTCTTATAAAGTTATCATTCCTCCCGATTTAATCTGACTTTTGCTAAAGCAATAAAATAAACTGAAAAACATTAATAAGCAAAAAAGACTCTTATTTTGGTAAAAAAAAAAAAAATATTTGAAAAGAAACAAAATACTAAGATATATAAAAAAAATTCTTCAGCAAATTGCTAATTTAAATTTATTAAGAATAAACTAAACTGACAAATTTTATTTAAATTTAACCATAGAAGTTTTAATAGTTTTTGAAAATAGAGGAAATCTTTTAAATGAATCCATCTACAAGAGGAAAGGTCGTTTCAAGTTATCCAATAACGCTTAGAAGACAATTTAACAGTTCAGATCATTCTAAAGCTTTTAAATTTTCATAGCATATTATTGTTTCGGGAATAATTTTCGATAAACAGTGGGATATATTTACGTGTCGCATCGTAGAAAGCTCGGAAAATTCCCGAAGACCACAAATATGAACTCAAACAAAAATCAAGATTTGTTTCTGGCTGTTCAACAGTGACTCGCATCGAACAGGAAACTTTACATTCGAAAAAAATGCAGTCTACTGTCTCGATGTTCCATTTTTTATTTGTTGAAAAGAACATAACCTCAGAAAACATTATTAAATTACGGTCTTAATTCAAATCTTATAGGAAATCGCAACAGTGTCTCGGTATATTGAAATGTGAGAACGAGCAACTCAATTGGAATATGGTTCAAGTTTTACAATTGTAAGAAATTCAAAAAACAGAAGTTATAAAAAATATATAATTTTTCCAATGACCACTATCTATTATAAAGTCTTTTTTCCGGTCCTTGAATGTTGCTGTATGACTTTGGAATTCAGTTCTGTACTATGAAATTTAGATAAAAGTTTGACAATATTACACACAATGCATGTTCTTAAGAATTTCGTGCTACTCAAAAAATGTGTTTAATCATTTCCTTTTGTTAAATCTATATATTAAGAAATGAGAAAAACATCGTTAATAAGCACAATCAACTTCAGGTGCATAATGAATATGTCAATGAAAGTGTATAAAAAAAGTTCTCAATACAATGAAAATTTAAAAATCTGCGAAATGCTCTTGAAAATTAAAAATCATTGAAAGTATATTTTTACTGCAATCAAAAAATAAAAATATGAAATTCTCAGAAATTATCAAAAGAAAACGTTAGATCTGAGCCCATAGTTAGTTGCCTGGTGGTGAAAAGCGTCGTTTTCGCACTCGAAAGGTAATGAATTCGATACCTTATCTCCCTGAAGATCGTCGTGCTGAGAAGACCTTAAATTTCATGGAGACTAAAATTCTGCCATTACTAAGATGTGGCGTTTAAAAACGAAAACGTCACATCAATTGACATCACTTGACAGATGTTTAAATGTACAGCGCAATTCCTGTATTTAGCAGCCTTTGTCTCAGAAATATTAAACGAAAACAGTAGTATTAAAAAGAACAAAAATACAATTTTTTAATATAGAATGCATGATTGAATGATATTGTATCTATTTATTTATTTTAGAGAAATAATGAGAAAAAATTATCTTCTTACTTAATTGTTATCAGAAAAATTTCCCAAAGCCTGACACTGATACCTCATGCAGAAGTACCATTTCTTAAACTAAACATAAATTACAAATTTATATTTAAAAAATGTGTTTTGCTTTCACGAAGATTATTTCGAGTCAAAAATATGTATCTAAAAGTTCGATAAATCGATATGTATCTAAAAGTTCGATAAAATTGATATGCATCAATTTCAAACTTATTTAGGCTGGGACATATAATAAAATAATAAAAACAGCAAAGATGAGTGAAAAATTGTTTTCTGCAAAATAAAAACAAAAATTTGTTTCTCACAGATATCTTCAGCTCAAATATAAAAAATAACGGTTTGGCTTATCACTCTAGAGTTATTTTTCGAGAACATGAATTTAAAAAAAACACTATTAATAATAAAAAGTTATAGAAATTACATTAAGTTTAAGTCTATTTCGTATATTTTGCAAAAGAAAATCCCTACACGATTACTATTTCAGTCTTAATTATTATTTTATATTTGTCATATTGAGCACCCATTTCTTTTTTAATAATAATCAAAATATCTATGCTCTAATTTTAAAAACTCTTGAATGTACTCGAAAATTTCAAAACAATAGCACGTGATATTAATAGTGATTTAATGTATTTGCTTCATTAAATTATAGAAATATAATTATATATGTTTAATTATCTTGATATGTTTATGAAGGTATTCAAAAGGAACGCAATATTTATAATATTTTCGATATGTTTAATGTATAAAAGTAATTTAAAATTTGATTTCGAAATGTTGTCCATGATTATCTTCATAAGCGATTTCATATACGATAGTTTCAAAGATTATATTTTTCGACAAAATAATCGTAGAAACGAATATTTTAAAATACTCTTGTAGTTGAACCAAATACATACTGAAATGTTCTATTAATTAGTTTCATTGAATTTATTCGTTCGAAAAAAATAGGACTAGTACGATTCAAAACATAAAACTTTGAAGTTAGTTCCTAACTTCTTATTAATACTTACATAACGAAGCATAAGCTATATATATATATATATATAAAGATTTATACTCAGCTCTAACCATTTTCATTTTAATGCATACAGATGGATTCTGTACGTCTACTTTTAACATGGACATCTAACCAGCTGAATGTTTAAGAATTTCCACGTTTTCTCCTTTGTGGTACTTGGAAATATATTATGAAAAATCATTGAACAAAATATTGTTGAAAAGTCTTTTAAAATATTTGAACATCCACTTCATGGTATCAAATATTTCTAAGATGTTTACAAAATGCTGTATTTTTTAATTTTTTCTTTCAAAAGAAGAATCTATCAAAATTATTTTATTAACTTGGTTTCAAATAATTTTAACATAGCTTTTCTATAAAAAGAAAAATCTCTTTTATAGAAAAAATAATTACAATTGGTTTGATTATTTCTGTTCATAGAATTACGATGAAACTTTGAATAATAAAATGTTCTTAAGCAAAAATGAACTTTTGCATATTTTTAGAAAGAATAATATGCGTTTTCTTTTTCTTTCTTTCTTTTTTTTAATTCCGTTTAAAATTCAAATCTTCTAAATTTTTTTTGTATGCTAGAAATGAGAAGCTTAGATATCTGCAATTATTTCTCCCTTCATAAGAGTAACATATAAGCAAGCATTTTATAAATGAAATTTATATAATAGAATTTATATAATAGACAGAAAAACATTTAAATAATGTAAGATTATTGAAATATAATCAAAATCATAATTATTGTTAACATAGGGGGAAAAATCATATTATTATCATCAATATTTATCGAGTTTTATATTTTGATAACAATCATTTTATCAAATTCTGCATTTCGTTTGACTTAGATTGCATTTCGTTTGACAGTTTCTCTAAACTTGGTATTTCGCGTATAAAGAAATCTTATATAGATTCTCTGATATAATAATCGTATTATAAATATGATTTTTAAAAGGTCATGAAGAATTATTTAAACGTTGTTTATTTGTGAACGCGTCTCATATTTATAAGCTGTTTTCACAGTATCGTCAATTCATAATAAATTATTTAATTTCAGACACAAAATTTCGATTATTTTCTATTTAATTAAATCATTTCTATTTTCCTTTTTTTTCGTTTTTCCCAACATAAATCTTCATACAATTTTGCTTATCCCTTTTCTGAAATATTATTTTAGATAGATTAATTTGGGAAGTTCTACTTTTTAAGTTAATTTAATCTCTAACAATATTACGTTAATTGCTTTAGTTATAATCGAACGCTTTTTTTATTTGCTATAATATTTGGTTCCCCCCAAATTCTTTTTGTCCAAACATATTACTTACTCACAGAGTTAATATCTTCAAAAGATTATAATTTAAAAATAAATTTAGGTAATTTGTCACGAGACAAATTTATAAATACACAAGTTAGGCTTCGTTCTTTTCTAAATTTCCTTGAAAATAGCATACGCAATGTGTCACTGAATCTTTCAGGTGGCAACCCATGAATTTAAATACCAATTTATTTATTAATTTTAAACAGTAAATTAATTTATTATTAATAAGAGACATTTAGCAAACGTCTAAGCAATATTTTTTAAATTAAGAATTAATAGAACTATTTGAGTTATTTACTTATTAACAATCGTTAAGCATTATTTTTGCATTCATCGTTAGAAAATTAATTTAAAATTTTTGATTTTATTTGTTAGAAAAAATTTCGAAATAAAATAGCCTGATACAGTCAGAAAATCTTATATGTAAGATTTTTGATATTCGATGCATGATAGTTAACAATTGTTTCGGTTTCGGAAAAATTTTCATATCTTTCATTTAAATCTTACAATTTTTTTAAAATTTTTTAATAAATAAAATGTTTATCAGTAACTTTTGATTGTGTTTTATCCGTTGTGTCATTATTGCATTTTTCGAAAGCTGAACTTGTTCATCAAGATATTTGAGAAGTGAAAATGATTACGTTTTGAAATTCTTGCCATTTTTATTTAATAATGATTTTTTAACTTATGTTTGTTAAGTTTCCCGTGCAACTTGCTCAAAAAAATCAAGGTATTAGTCAAATGAATGCTTATTGAAAAATAAAATAATTCATTTGTTGCGTGTTCAAGCTACCTTCATAAACTTAATTCCTGTTTAAATGCTAGATTTTAATTAATTTCTTTTGACATCAGTAATATCATTTCTAATAGGTAGACATGAATTGTTGTACACATAAAAGATATTGGTGATAAATAACTTCACTGCAATTGACATAAATGTATATATACATAATTCTTGAATCTCCTACTAAATATCCCTAGAGAATTGATTTCAAACAGAGCAAAACAAATTACCTTAAGCGAAGTATAGTGTTTAACATTTTATCATTCATTACCTGTTAAAAAAGTAATTAAGGTAAACTTTGATTTGAAAATGCGGGTCTCGTCTTATTTAACAGGAAATCAAATGACAATAAAAATGTATAATATTTTTCCAATTTAAAATCTAAATTTTTTATGAAGAAGTTATAGCATGTAAGTACTATTAAAGATTATTACTAAATTATTTAGATAACATGTAATTCAACATTCAGTAATATTTTGCGAAGGAAAAATATTGACTGTTTCATACTGTGTAAAGAATTATTAAATTTGTAAACTATTGTATGTGAAAAAATTAAGGATATTCAAGCAATTTTCAATTTTTATTAAGTCATTTTTAATTTAGAAAGATATTTTTAGCAAGAATGAAATGTGAATATGTTTATATTGTAAAATAACCAATATATTAAGCAATAAAATATAACTGCTATGTGAATTTATGTGCATTTAGCTAGTTTAATGTTTTTATATATATAAATCGTATTCTTAATTAAAAATTATATTTTAAAAACTAGAAAATGCTGCATGTGTTTTAACAACATAAAAACTCTGTGCTTGTGTTAAGCAATAAAATATAGATACTTACAGAATTGATCGTACTCAACACTTTTATTACAAAATTTACACTTAAGAACCACCATTTCATAAACATTATATTTGTATAATAAGCAATCAAAAATAACTATTATAGTTTGTTTGTTTGTCGTTTAACGGTCATTTTTTTGCACACGAGGGCTAATTAGACCGGGACCTACGGTTTAAAGTGGATTCCGAACCACTACAAACATCCATGCCCAAGGTAGGATTCGAGCCCACGAACTGTTGAACCGAAGGCAAGAGAAAATAACTATCATGTAATTATAGATAGTTAATTTGCTCACATTTTTTTTTAAAATCTTACTGTAAATCAAAAAATGATATTTGAACTGAAAAATGTGGACGTCATTTATACTGTATAATGTATCACAAAATTTGTAAATAAATTAATAAAAATATATTTTCACATGAAACTAGAAACTCAGTTGACTTTATTTCTTTTTATAAAATCAAATTCAAAAATTTTAAAAAATGAAAATTCTTTGTTCATGATATTCATTAATTTTCCCATGCGTTATTCTTCAATCAATTTACATTTCCACAAACGTTTAATCATAATTAAAAATTTAAATAAATCTAAAAATAAATAAATAGTAATCCTTCAAATGTATAGCTAAACAATATAAAACCCTGCCAGTCATTTCAAATCCATAATAAATTGTTTTATATGCAATGTGAATTACAATTGACTTCTAAATTCATCAAAATTAATCGTCTACCATTTCACTTCAATTTCCATATTCCATAAATCGTTTTATCCCCATGGCAACATCGTCTGCTTTGCGAAATCGCTCCATTCGCCATTTGCGTTTTATTTATTTAAAATTCACGTAGGGATTTTACCCTTCAATTAAATGCGGACGCGGTGTAAGCAGACGATGTTTAATGCGCATTGGTGAGTTCCGTTGGTGACGTAGTCGCACACAATCTCCGAATCTATTGGCTAAGTTTCAAGTCAGCACAGGCTGTTTACCGAAAAGAGCAGGGGTAGAGGACATGACGCTTCAAGGTCGTTGCCAAGATGATCGTTTTCTTTTCTCTTTCTCCCTTCGCTTCCAAGACAGATACCAACGGCTGTTGCGTTGATAAGTCAGCGGAGGTCTTTTTATGTTCTCTTTTTTTCGCACGATCTTGTAATGAAATAAAACAAAATGGTAATTTATGCTTTTTCTCCGTTTGTTTTTAACCGTCACAATCGATTCTCGAATATGTTTCGAATGAGAAACAGTGAAGCTCGCCACATAAATATTTTTTTTTAAATAATTTATTATTTTCTCCAAGTGATAAGACTTAATTATCTTTATTCTTGCTGGAATTTTTATGAGTTGATTATGAAATAATTTTGAAAAACTATATTTGCTTAAAGAAATCCAAAAATATTTGCCTTTAATTTAATTTTTTTTTCTTTTCTTATTACTAATGCCTAATTTACCATTATTATTTGATAACATATTATGAATTTTCTTTCAACTCAGACCCGTTGTAAGACTATTTATGTTTTGTTCTCTGGAGTAGAATATTCATAAACATTGATACACATTCATGCATCACAATATAGCGAATTTGGAAAATTAATTCAGTAATTTTATAGAAACAAATGCTACTTGGAGTAAAGAAATTTTTATAAACTAGTCAGATACGTACCAAAATGAAATTTATAGACTAGAGTCTCTAATTATAATTTTTAAAATGCTTTTTATGAAAACAGGTACCAGTACTATCACTTTGCTAGTATCTGACGGTACTTGTTCTCATTTGCTTACAACTCATTGTTTTCAATATGTACTATTAAACATTTACATTTTGTGACTTATATCTTTGGTGATTCTACACCTGGCTGTTTTTTTTTATACTAATTTATGCATGAGTCTTTCTGTGGCAAATATTTCTGCTTTCCCGCATGAAATAAATAACATATTTTGCATTTTCAAATAACTCATTTAGCATTTCCTCATCGAATGTACACTGTAATCATATTTTTCAGTATATAGATTGGAAGCAGTTTTTTTTCGTATGAATTTATTATCAGCATTTTACAAATATTCGGCATCATACGTAATCGAAAACGTAGAACTATTGTAAAGATCTATACTTTAGATTGCAGATGATTTATGTGACATCCGCAGAATAATGCGGAATATGATCGATACCAGCAATCTATGCATACAGTCGATTTTGAAATAATACTCTTATGAATTATTACAATAGATAATCAAATACATCAAGCTAGTTGTAACATTTATTGGATATCTATACATTTTCACACTGATCGAAGCAGTTTTTTACGTATCGTAAGAAAATAAAAATTTTTAAATCTAGTAACACACTCATGAAAAATCAAAATACGCAATAATTGCAATACATTGCAGAGAAAATTGTCGTGGGTTAATTTATAAAGCCCTAATTTTCATTGATATTGCATTTCAGGCTCACGGTGATTTAGTGACAGTACCGCTCGCTTTAAAGTGCAAAATCATGGTCAGAGTACGTAGTTAAAAAGATATGGATTATTATCACCCTAATTATTCCAGATGTTTCTGAGTCTTAAATTTATACAGAAAGCTTATAAAAAGAGTTATAATATATTTATGTATGTGTGTATATATTTGGAAATGATTTCTCTTGCTCAGTTTCCCACTCAATTTATACTTGTTACTACTCATATAGATAGAATAAAATTGTATGTTTGATTTTGTAATTTTTATAGTATAACTTTAAATGATATTCGAGCTCAAAATAACGCTATTTTCTTCTCGAAATTGTTCTTTATTAGCTTCCATATGAACTCCATAATGCATAAGAATATAATTGTAAATTTAAAGTGTTTCAAAATCTGAATTGAAGCTTAATTGTTATCAAAAACATTGTTGTGTATAAGAACAGCAATAAACGAGAGAATCTGGTCTAGTTTTCAAGAAATTTTACAAAATAGAGAATAAGATATAACGGAAAATAAATTTGCCATAACCCAAAAAATTTGTCACGGATGATATTGAAATGATGACAATCTAACCCATTAACTATGTTAATTCATTAAGATGAGATAAGTGATAAGATATCAGTTAAATGTAACAAACAGTAGGAAGACAAAATATATATTTTTAATACATATTTTTTTATTGACTAAAATTATATAAAGTTAGAACTTTTCATTATTTATTTCCTCAAAAATGTTGGTAATTGGAATTTTTAAAAAAAGTGTTAATTTCAAAATTATTTGGTTCAGAAATTGTAAACCTCAGTTAAAATATAAAATCTGAAATTTGTATTAAATCCGGTATAAAATAAAGGTTATTTAAAAATGAATCATAAGCATTCACGAATTTCGTTATCGGCCCACAGTCAGTGATATTACCAAGATTTATTTGTCCAGTTTTAATGGAATAAAATGCAAACATTTTATAGTTTTAACTGGGCTCCTAACCACAACAAACACTACGAACAAAAAATGCCGAGATAGAAATAGAACTCACAAATTGCTTAACTAAAACCAAGAATATTTGTAATGCAGCCCCATTCACCAAAATATCGTGCAAAGAAATCTCCAATTTTGTATATTAGCAACATGTATATTAATTAATACCTCAAACATTTTTACACTGAATCTGTTTCTCAAATGTTTTATGGAAATAGATGAAGAAATTGAACCTTATTTTCTTTTATGTTTCTGTGTATATAGGTGTATGTTTGTTGAATATATAAATATATATATACATATAAAATTATACATTTATAACTCATTTAATTTTGTGCAATGACGTAATAGCCAAATGTTATAATGATCTTTCTCTTCTCGTTATTTATTTTTTCTTCAAATATTCATGAGAGTATATAAAAGAAACGATAAATTTAGAGTGAAAATATTTTCATTGGTCGGATTAATGTATTCAGTTTTATTTCTAGGAGAAAGTTCGAAAATTCTTTGTTTAGTAATTAATTCTTAAAAATTTTGTAGACCCTTAACAGAATAAAACTTTTTTCTTGTTGAAGTGTTTCTTAAATATAATAGAGCTCCAATACATTTTGTGATTAGTCAGTCTGTCAACGTTGCTTTAAAATATTAAGAAGAGGGACAAAAATTATTTTGAAAATTTTGTTTGCTAAAGTTTTGATTTTAAAGCAAGATATACATATATATATGCATATAGTTAATAGTATATTTTATAAAATACAATAAATATAATGAAACAAAATACAATGAAAAATAATAATAATAATAATAATAATAATAATATATATATATATATATATATATATATATATATATATATATATATGTATATATATATATATATATATATATATATATATATATATATATATATATATATATATATATGTATGCTGGATTACTACAAAAATATTCTGGATTTTTAGCTTCATGTTTAACTATTATGTTGTGTTTTAATAGGTTGAAGTTTGCTTTCTATAAGTTTCTAACTATAACATATAGTTTAAAATATAAGTATTTTATTGCATGTTATAAAGAATACTTTTTACGGAATAAAGTTTTTCAGAAAAGAAATTAAAATTATTTAAGAGGAAATATTAATGAAAAACCTTGTTTCTTTCGTCTTTTGTCTTAAAAGAAGCACAACATTTGTATTTTTTTTTTTTAAACGTGCAAAAATTTTATTTCAGCAATTATTTCATAAAATTTCCTCGCTGGAGATCGGAAAATTTTGCATACATAAAAATGTTTATTTATTTATTTATTTTTGTTAATTTTTGTAAGAAAAATATAAAATATTTTATGAATGTAAGAGCTTAAATAAGTTTTTTTTAGAGATGTTTTGTGGGAAAATTGTTTCTTATCGCACCTAAACCCTAGAAGTGTTTTGTTTTGGTAATATTCAATTTCTGTTATTTATAGCAGATAGTTCTTAAGGTAAAATGAAAAAATAAACCTTGTTTTATAAATAATTTAAAATTACATTTTTTTCATGCGAGTTTTTTCCTTGTATTTTTATAGCTTCTTTTGACGTATAGTTCAGAAGAAAAATATAAAAATGTATGAAATGATTCCTTGCATTAAGTGCTGGGATATATTTAACCATCGTTAAAAAAGCAGTTTCAATTATTATAATGACTTCTCATTATTTTTTCCCCTTTAAGATTCCTTTTAACATAATAATGAATAATGTTTATTACTATTAGCAAACTCTCTGCTACTAAAATTCAAAACAGTTGCTAAAATTTTTTAAAAATAACTTTTAATTTATAACCAGCTAAGTTTTAAAGAAATATTATGATTTTTATATGTTTTTAATTACAGAATACTAATTTATTTTTATGGTTAGCAAAAATCTATTATTTTAGTAATTTATTCTGTACTCAGTAGTACAACAAGCGTGCAACTGTTAATCCTGAAAACAAGAAAATATTCAGCCATTTATTCTCCTTAACTATTTTTTAAAAACTCTTCATCGCTGTTTTTTTTTCTTTAAAAAAAAACACACAATTTTCAAAATATATTTTACTTATCATTTATTTTTTTACTTTATATTTTACTTATAATATATTAATCTTTTTACGGTACGTTTTAAAAAAATCTTAAAATTAAAAAACTGTGTATATGAAAAATATAACACGATAATAAAAGAATTAGGAATTTTTCTGCGCATGTTCAATCACCGATATTCACATACATTTTATGTTTACATAAACATATCAGCAAAATTAAGAAGTTACATTATACAGATTGCTTAGAACGTAGAATATAAACTAAAAGTATTGAATTTAACTCTTAAAACTAAATAAAAATAAAATTCGTAAAAAAAAATTACACGAAAAATAAACATAAAAACAATGTTGATAAATCGGAATACAGTTTTTTTTACTCCATTGTTTAACTTTGCAAAACAAAACAAACACAAATATAAATAAGAAATTTATCAATTGTAAATAAATAAGTGATAAAGATAAGGTAACTGAAGTCTTAAATATTTAAAAGAATATTTTTGAAAAATAAAATTTTAAAATGTGCGTGATTATATTTCATATGCATCTTATGAACTCTAAATTATTGATTAAAAGGGTCTCAAGCTTTTCCTTTTTAATCTGTCATATATTGTTTCTATTCTTTGCAAATACCACTGTTACAATTAAGCTTGCTAATGTAACTGTACACTATATAATAAAGTATAAAAGAATTGCGAAACGCGGCCACAAACTAAATCCTTGTTTGGCAGGAATGAAAACTAAAATTTTTTAATTAGCTATTGTTTAACAAGTTGGTATAAATGAAAGCAGCTCGCACTTTTCATGCTTTTCAATTAGCAGGATATTCAGAACTATTTCTTTTTACATTTAACATTGAATGGATCTATAAAATTGGCACAATGAGAGAGAAATTACTATAAAAAAATCACTTTTCAAAAATAGCGTATAATTTGTAGAGAATAATGTTTTTCTTATTCGTTACAGCAGAGTTCAAAGTTTTTTCAATGATCTTTTATAAACTGGTTAATGAATCAATATAGTTTTCTTTGTACTGCTAGTCCAGTAACTGATATATTATTTATATATATATATCGATTCGATAAAATTATGACGAAATTGTATAGGTATGTTAATCTTTATTTTTTCACCATTTCTAAAAAAATATTTATTTAAAAGGGTAATAAGATTGTTGTTTTACTTATATTTAATATAATTTACAATTATTATCAATTTCCTGTTTTTAAATTCTATTTAAAATCTTTTGGTATTTTAATATATAATAGGCACAAATGTTGAAACAATTCGTCATTGTTCTTTTGTATGAAAATATACTAATAATTCAACGTCTGATTCATTCCTGTTTTTTAGATGAAAAAATAAAGCAAAGGACAAAAATAAGAAGAAAAAATAAAGAATATTCATTTTTCTATTTTTAATTATTAGGAATTTTATCCAACTTTTAACGCATTTAAAATCTCTCTTATAGGAATTTTTATTTAGGAACTGCTTATAGATATATGTATACATATTGTTCTCAAATTATTTTTTCTCATTACATATTGTACTCAAAATTTTTTTCTCAAACCTTTCTATCTGACTAGATGTCTTTAAATATTACCATTTCTTTTTTAATTCTTGTGTTCTAGCACACTAATTTATATTGAAAATTTGATAATTTTATATTCAATAGAAGATTTCCACTTATTTAATCTCTTATGATATCGTAAGTTTTTCGTTGAGAGAGAAGGAATTGAACCCTTACTATAAAAAACAAACTAGAAGTAAAAATGCTTTCCTCTTTTTTTCTTTATTTCTTTTTCTTTTTTTTAAAAAAAGAAATTATTATACACAAATTATCTTGTTTTCGTATAAAATATACGTAAAACAATACGTCCTTGATTAAGTCATTCCTCGCGCTGCTTCATTTTATTCATAAAGGGTAGAATTATTTTTTATTTTAATTTTAGAGAACATAGTATTCGATTAAATTGTAGGCTACTCTTTTCGAATTACAAGGTTTACGCTGCATAATTTTGCGTAAATCTTTCCTTTACTTAAAAAATTCAACTTTTGCGTTCTAAACAGCAAATTTTTATTCTTTACAAATTGCTTAACCATAAATAACAACTATAGTAAACTTGTCGCATGAACTTTACATAAAAAAATTTTAAACATCATATTAAATTTATATTATTATATGAATAAGCAGTTCGATACTATTTTGTTATTTTCAGTAACATATTTTATTTTTGATTCAAAAATTTTAATGAAACAACTTGTTGTTTTAGCAGAATTTACATGGAAAATTTTATTTTTGTTCAACAAAAACAAAATTTGCTTTGTTTTAAAAATTGCGTTTTATTTCAACAAATATTTTTATGAATTATTGCAAAATGATTGTAACTTAGTCAAAAAATTGATTTTTAAAATTAAAACAAATAGTTTTTTAGTGTTTATAACCCATATATATATGTATTTTCTAACTTATAAATTATCTTCAAATTTCACAAATTTGATAACTGAAACTGAATTTACAAATATGTGAATGTATTAATAAATTATTAAACTCTATTTTCACATTCTGAAAAATACATTATGACTTCTTCATTTGTATAGATACTTGCGTACATGTTTGTACTTAAAAAAACTTTGAACTTAAAGCTTTAAATTTAAAAAAAGATCAACAACAAATAGATCATTTAGAAAAAAACAGAAAAAAAGTGAAATGTAATGTAAAACGATTTGAGCGCAATTATTAACATAAGGATGGGAAATTCTGAAATCGTTTTCAAGAATAAAATCTTAAAATTATATCGTTATCTCGAAAACGGATTTATTGGAAAATTTTACAACATCAAAAAATTAAGAAGAAAATCGAAGATTAATGATTCCATTAAGATTTTAAACAGGAAGGAGATTACGCACAGCATATAAGCTATGTTATATTCCTGTTTAAAATCTTTATGAAATTGCTGAATTTTGTAATTTTTTTAAGAAAAAGTTACAAAAGCAAAAATATTTTAAAAAATAATTCTAAAAAAAAAACTAAAGAATTTAAGTCATTTAACAAAACAAATATTTATTTCAGTGAATAAAATATTACTTTTAATCAAAAACCATTTTTGAAAATTCTTCTTTATTTAATTATTTTCCTTCGCGATATAATAATTTTTAAATCTTAATTAATAAATTAATAAATTAAATTAATAAAATAATTTTTAAATCTTAATTAGTATTAATTAACTGCAATCACTAATTAACAAGAAGCTTTCACAGATTTTGTGGTAAATTTTGTACTTTACATGATGCTCTTTTATTGTGTACACAAAAATATTGAAGCGGAACTCAAAAAGTAATATAAAACGAAGAAATAAGCATCGGATAAATATTCTCTTTATAAATTTAAACATGAAGTGAACTAGTTAATAATAAACTTCCTTGAAGTAAATAATGAGCTTCACTTCTGAGTTCAGGATCACGTTTTTCCATCTCAACCACTGCTGGTCAATAGGAGGGGCGTTTCTATTTACTGCCTGCACAATTTTTGAGCGGGTGGGTGTTTGTGGATTTTCTGGGTTTCTCCCCCCACCTTTTGAAGCTCGTAAATACATCCCACAATCTATACGAAAACCTCCTCGAAAATGTTGAAAATATTATTCATAAAAGACTTACAACAGCGTTTAGCTGTCAGGTTATCTATTACATTACGTCATAAGTTTTCTTTAGAAGCATTAAATATTTTCAATTTTAATTTTTTTGTCTGGAATTTGAAAAGCAGGAATAAACATGGGTATATTTATGATGTTTTGAATTTTTTGAAGAGAAAAGAAAATTTAGCATTCTCTTCTATTTAAAATCTCCTCTATTCTTTTCTTTGATGAAGAAAATATGCTGATGTTTTATTGTTTTACCAATATAATTTGGAAGGAATTCAAAATGTTAATTATACGAATAATTATTTTTTATAAGCCAAATGAATCTATGAAAATGATATTCATAGCTAGATTTTTTGAGATTACAATAATATATAAATTAGCCCTTTTTTTAAAGCTTATATATTATTATATTCACACTTAAAAGTTTTCATACTATACCAATGTTACAGAAAATTTTGGTATATTGTTTAATGCTAAAAGAATTGTGTAACGAATGTTTAATAATCTTTTAAAAAACGAAAATGCAATTCTCAACTAAAAAATTGATACATTCTAAGTAAAATATATTTATATGAAGACAAATATTATTTATTACATTTTTTTGCAAAATGTAATAAATAACTCGGGGAGTGGTAATTCAATTTTCAATATTTGCTCTTTCATCAAAATGAGAGCGAATTTATAAAACAGTATGCTGTCAGCCTATCACGAAGATTTTAACAGCAAACAAATAAATGCCCCTTTAATTTTTATGCAAGTAAAAATTGTAATATAAATAATATTGAGAAAAAAAGCACATTTGAATTTAAAAAATAAAGCTATTGCTTGTTTTTAAATTCAAATTCAAATTTTTCTCACTACATAATCTTGATTAAATATTCGTAAATTAAGTAGCCTAAAAAATTTACAGGTTATTTAATATAATGAAAGATGGTCTCTCTCTCTCACACACACGTTCAAACACACACACACACGCAAGCTGAATAAAATATTTTATTGCATTGTTATAGTGAGGAAATATTGGGTAATAGAGTGGTATCATTGGAAACGTGTATTAATAAGTTTGGTGAATGCTCTATGGTCACTTTTTGTATCAAACGGCTTATTGAACCAGACCCTAGAGTTTAAAGTCAGAAAGATGTTGAATAAAATAGTATTCTTCAAGCTTTTCTCTTATTTCACTAAATGTTTGCATTCAAAAGTTAAAATAAGGAATTCATTTGAAACATCAGTTTAAGTTACTAGCTAAAATATTAATATTTTTATTAGCTGAATATGATTTGCAAAATGAAATGGATAATTTTAAATTTATCTCTCAATTCAAATCTTTTGATATTGGGATACACAAAATGATACTTTGATATTATTTCCATCATTGTATAAGATTCTGAATGAAAGAATGAAACTGCTAAAATTCCTGAGTAAGTATTGAAATATTGATTACATTTAACATTTGTTATAAAATAATACTTTAACATTTGTTCAAAAATTTTAGACTCCAAATTTTTATGAACTTCAATAGTTATTCTTATATCAGTAAAACTATGTAACATGAAAAAAGATAATACTTCATTCCAAAATTTAAGAGGATGTGAATTAAATTGTTTAAAACTATATATTCAGATTTGTGTTATTCTAAAGTTTAGTTTTACTAAATTTAAATATTGTTAATATTTTGTAAATTATTTTGATTCGAAATAATTTTTAAGGTAAACATTAATTTATAAATTCTAATTTTTTAACAAATGGCTTCCTTTTTTTAATGGTGAGAAGTTATTCATTGATCCAGTAAAAGATTCAAGAGATAAATTTTACTTTTTGCTCACACATAAAGGTAGTAGAAAGATTTTGGTGTAATTAAATTGATTCTAAAATTTTGTAAAACTACAAAACACTTTATTCAATGGAACTTAAACTGAATACCTTAAATATGACTTTGGAATTTCAAGCTTTATAATTAAGTACAAATATCTTTTAACATTTAAAACCAGTCGAAAACCAAGTGAGAATCTCATTGAAAAGTTGTCAGAAAAGCTACATTTGCTGATTTCAGATATTTATATGATATGGTCGAGAAATTTAAATGGATCAGAAATAAATTAAACTGAAGGCTTAGTCAGAAAATGTTTTTAATTAATAATAAACATTACTAATAATATTTAATAATAAATATTTCTAAAATTATTTTCCGGTAACAACATTGAGAAATATTACATTAGATTAATGAGAACATATTTACAAAAATGTATAAATAAATTTTTATAAAAGAGTAGAAATAAAGATTTTGTTAGATATATCGCTATTTTTAAAATAATCTAAGAAATCTCCTTAACTTATAATAATTTTAAAAATAAAAAGAAAAGTAATTGTTGTCATATTACTTGAGTTAAATATATCTATTCGTGTAGGTATAATTATTTTCTATAAATTCATTATACTAAATAGATAACTCATATTTATGTATGAAAATTTTAAAATTTATGCGCTACATAACTTTTTAACTTTGAATACTAAGTAGTATAATTATTTATAGTTATTTCCTTTAGTTTAGCGTAATATTAAGAAAACTTTTTTAATACAAAAAATGCTAGAAATGAGTATAGTGGTTTTACATTTTAATGGCAATCATTGAAACATACTAACCTTTAAATTCCATTCGAAGGACTTATTATCTTGGATATCTTTATTGCACTTTGAGAAAAGAAAAGCTTAGATATATTTAACGCTAAATTTAGTTCAAATATCTCCAGCAAATAAGGCTCTCAAAAGAATTGCTCACTATTATTTAAGCGCACTATTTGAGAAATGAACTAGATAAATAATAAAGATGATAGTTTGAAAAAAAATTTTAAACTTAAATTTGCTTGACAAATAAGCTATTGAAAACGAAGTTGCAATATTTCTAATTAAAAGCGTAAATTGATTTATTCTTATAAAAATACTTAGTAGTTATTTATTCCTTCCATTTGAGTTAAATGCTAATTTAAAATGAAACCAAAAAATACAAAAGAACACTAAGAATTCATATTTTATAAATTGTGTAAATTTAAACCAGAAAAATTCTCGTAACTTCCGGAAAATAAATTGAGGATATTAAAAATTTCATAAATAATTTTACTAATCTGGAAAATTTTTTACAATAGTAAGAATTATGATGGAAATATAAATATGATTGTGACAGAAAAATATGCTGGAATTTCAAAGATGTTTCATTTCTTGCATAATGGAAATAAAAGAGTTATGGAAGGATAGACTGAACATAAATAAAAATTAGATAGAAAATTTTCTGAGTTAAAATATTGTTCATTAGCAAATAAAAGTATAATTCAACAATGTTAGTTAATTGTATTTATGATTTTAACTACACTTTTGAAGCAACATCCTGTGAGATTTCCGTAAAAAAAATTAGCCGTATGAAATGAATCACAAGTAAAAGCATATTTAGCTTTTTCTAGACAAAATACTAAATTCTAAAAATATATAAACAAATAAACTTTTAATTTATTTCCCTTCACACTCAGTTTATCGGTTGCGATTTATAAGATAAAGCGTACAACTATTATACACATAATTTATTTTACTAAGTATTCTTTAAGTTGTATATTACTTATACATTGAAAATTTTTCTACGTTAATTATATTATTACAGATGATTTTCATTATCAGTATTACACCAAAAATTTGCATTTATTGATAGTCTCCTAAATTAACAATCACCAAATTCCCATTTATGATTGTTAATTTGGGAAATGATTAATTTTTTAAATATAATTTTTTTGCTTTGTATTTCCAAAGATTGATTGATTGATGATTATATGATTGATTTATATATTACGATAAAATTCTGATTTACGCGACAACTTCATAGAATATCCACAATAGAAAGCCTTAATGATAAATGTTTTCAGACTCAGCATAGTCTTCATTTAATTCATTAATAATCCCCTACTTTTAACTTCTTATGGCATACGTTAAGATGTTGAATGTTCATTGTAAATTTATCTTGATTAAATTCTTGATTGCTTATCGCCTCGATTATTTAGAGTCTGAAATCCTATATCAGAAAATACTCTACATTGGTATGATGATTTTGAAGCAAAATTTCTTTAAAACTATATGATACGAATTTTTGTCTTTTTTTGATTTTGCTTTGAACTATGCGAACTATGCTTAGTTAGTTTTGAACTATGCGAACTATGTTTAGTTAACTTTGAATTATGCGATTTGAAAATCAGCGTACGATATATGTTTGCTGATATATATATATATATATATATATATATATATATATATATATATATATATATATATATATATATATATATATATATATATATATATATATATATATATATATATATATATATATGATTGCTTATCGCCTCGATTATTTAAAATCTGAAATCCTATATCAGAAAATACTCTACATTGGTATGATGGTTTTGAAGCACATTTTCTTTAAAATTATATGATACGAATTTTTATCTTTTTTTGACTTTGCTTTGAACTATGCGAACTATGCTAAGTTAGTTTTGAACTATGCGAACTATGTTTAGTTAGCTTTGAACTGGGCGATTTGAAAAGTAGCGTACGATATATGTTTGCTGATATATATATATATATATAATTGCTTATCGCCTCGATTATTTAGAGTCTGAAACCCTATATCAGAAAATACTCTACATTGGTATGATAGTTTTGAAGCAAATTTTCTTTAAAATTATATGATACGAATTTTTATCTTTTTTTGATTTTGCTTTGAACTATGCTTAGTTTTCTTCGAACTATGCGATTTGAAAATCACCGTATGTTTGTTTGAATATAAATAAATTTTTCATACATTCAGACTTTCAAAGTGTTGATAAAATTTTGTAAAAAATGAACAAATATTTAAAAATTTGGCGCTGCTGAAAGTAAGCTTTAAGGAATATTTTACAAATGAAAACTTCACCAATCATTCATCAGAATGATAAACAATTGAATATGGGCAAAAGACAACTTTTCTTCCATATTTATTTGTATTGAAACGTTTTATTGAGATTCTTAATAAACTTCTGAATAGGATCAAAAAATCTTGCACAAATAATTTTAAACTTATTTTTTTAATTTATATACACATTGTTTAAATCTATAAACTCTATCCAACATCTAAAGATTTCTTTCAAAATGAAACTAACAACTGTAAACTTTTTTTAATTAATGAAAGTTTTTGAAAACCATTTTACCAATTTTTTGATATTATTAGTTAAACGACTTTGAATAAAATTGTTTCATGATAAATTGCATATCCTTCATCTTTTGTATTTTTTAATCTCAATCTTGTATATTCTAAAAATATTACATATAAGTTCATGTAAATTCATTATTTCCTTTAAAGTTCTCAAAAAAAAGTGAATGTTTATAAGACATGATTACAAAATAAAAAATTTTTAATTTCTTGAAATCACGCCTTAAGGAAAAAATATCTAGTTAATAGTTGAAATTAACTTCATTGTTTTTAGATCAAATACATAAGAGTTTTGTCTATTATTCCATTCTATATTAACAAATCATATTAAAAAAATTAGGATTTTCAACGTTATAAGAATGAAATGAAACTTGAGAAACAAACCACTCATCATAATTCACCAATAAGATGCATTATTTTTTTTATTTGTTAAGAAATTAGTTGCTCCTGAGAAATTGAGAAATGTATTCATACATACATACATACAGACATACATATATATATATATATATATATATATATATATATATATATATATATATATATATATATATATATATATATATATATATATATATATATATATATATATATATATATAAGCATTTAATTTGGTGTATCCATAATATTTTTCTGTACCAATGAGGAAATAATACTATTGGTGATTCAGATTTACCCTAGTGGAAACTAATGAATAATTTATGAGATTGATTGATTGATATGGCTCTAGTCTCTTTTAACAAAAGTATACTAAAATATATGCTTTGAATAACTGAAATCCGATAAGTTTAAGCATGCGCAGTTAAAACCATCAAATCCCTGGACAGAAATAAATGCTTATAAAAGAGGGGATCAATGCATGCGCTTGCAAATTCAATGGCATGGCTCAATCGATAAGGAGTTAATCGATTTTTAATATTAATATAGGAACTGAATTTTATTCTTTTAAAAATTAAATCAAAAATAACATAAGCTATATAATATTTAGTTTGTTATGACACACAGTATTAGTTAACCTCAAAACTTTTATATGGTGAAATAAATATTAACTTCACTTTTAATTTCAGTACAACATTTAGGAATATAAATACGCATTTTCTTGCTGAAATAACATAAGTTGTATAATATATTAAGAACTTAATTTCTCAATAAAAATTAAATGTGCTTTATTCATTATTTTTCATATTTGCTTTGATGTTTCTTATCATCAACACAATTCAGTTTGCTTTTTCCTGTTCTACTTTCAAATTTAATAATTCCTTCTTACACAGGTGTATTTTTTCCTTTATACACATTAATCTCTTAAGAATGTAAGTTTTCCTATCAACATACACCATTCCGTAAACACAAAGAAATAAGCCACTCGAATGTTTAGAATTATTGATTGAAACTTATAAATTCTTTGGAGTAAAGATTTGAGAACATTTCACTGCAATGCCAATTAAAAAGATAATGAAGGAAAAAAAGAAAAACACCAGCATATTCGATTACGCCATTTTAATTTTGTTAGAGTGGATTGCGGCGTCTGTTCAACATGGGCGTGGAAAGCGTTTCACATAAGCTTTTTCAAACGAGTAGCTGCTATTATCGACTTCGCACGGAGGAGAGCTTAAATAAACGGGGCTATTGTGAAGCGCCCCGTGACTTTCACGATGCATTGTACTGAATTCTAAGCTTTCTGCAGCGAGGGAAAGCCACTTAGCTGCATTTACGTGTGCAAAGGAGTAAACAATTCTCTTACTAACAATCACTTCGGCAGTTGTCTCAACCTTCTGCAGAAGCACATTTGGTACATACATCGATCACTTCATGGTAACTTTTTTTAAAGAAACATGATTTGACATCGCATCTTTGACTTCGGCATTTTGGCTGTCACCATACTTGGTAACCTAACACCCTTTACATCCAGCTCATATTATTTTTCATAAGTAATAGCCGCAGTCTTGAACCGCAAGAAAAACCACCATGACTAACATGCTTGCAAATGACAGAAAGATAACATACATCTCCGATTGTTTAACAGTACCTGGGATCGAACCAGGAGCTTTTCACTTCAAAGGACGTAGTTCTATCGCTAATTTAATGTAAATCATTAGTAAACATGATTGCAAACATGAATTGTAAGTATACATAGAATAATTTTACAAACTACATAATTGTTAAATTAAACAAATATATCAATTATTTTTTTCCTCTGAATGATGTTTTATTTAAACCTAACAGGAAAATATAGCAGGAGATTTCGCATGTGATATATTTAATCATTGATTTATCTTCAATAGTTAATCAGCAAATTATTCTTTATATTTGCGCAATAAAGATCATTTTAATTATTTATTTCGATAAATCGGTAACCATACTTTAAAATACTAAAACAGAATTTACAAAATCAGTCTCACAATAAAACTGATGACAATATCAATAATTAAGTCCTCTTTTTTTTATTTTAACATGCAATTAACTGATCTGAACTGAAGCTTGAAGAACATAAAAAAAGCCGTAGTTGCAATCATTATATGTCATTGCATTATATGAGATACTATACAATTTTCGCTTAGTTTTGCTTACATGACAAAGGCACAACTGCGTATTATTTCAATTCGAACCTAAACGTGTAATTAAGGCTCTTTAATAGCATGGACACAAAGAAAACAGAAGCTATTTGTATAATAGAATAAAATGAACTAAAATAAAATTTCTCTCTCTTTCTCTAATAGAAATATTTAATACTCAAGTATTACCAAAAATAAAATAAAATCAATAAATAAATCTATTATCAATGAAAGAAATGATTTGCTTTTTGTTCTTTATGTATAAAATTTCTTGATGGAACTGTTCTCTCCCTGAAAATTATGGAATACTTACTGTAAAACAATCGGTTTTTATCATGTTTTAACTACCTAGATGACGCCCTGTAAATTGTATAGCAGTTAATAGAGTGCGTTGTTAGCCAAATATTTGCTATACATTTTTGATGCAAACAAACTGCCAGACAGATCACGTTGTGATTTCGACGAGGGGGGGGGGGAGAGCCACACGCGGTGCAGGGCGAAGTCGTTAAAGCACGAAATCTGCACGCCATTACATCATAAAAGCGACGGTTAAATTTGTATAACCGCGAAGCGAATCACGATTTCAACACATATATCAGAATTAGTGACGGGATGCAGTATTTTTATGAACGTTGCTTCCGTTCAGTACTTCGCTGCCGTTCACGCCAAGCCGAGTTCATTGTTCCTTTTTATTTGGACATCGCTCAAGAACCCTTTCCTCCAGCTTGGAAGATTTATTGAAATCAATATTACCTGAACCACACAGTTATCTTTTAGTAAACGTCTTATATACAATAAAACCATTGGACGGTGGATTTTACAAGTTTGAAACAAATTTCAAAAGCTGTTAATAAATGCTTATTAAGAAGAAATGAACATTTATCGGAAAAATGTTTCATCAAGTTTCCTCAAGCTATTGTGTTTATACCTAGCAGTGGATTTTTCCATGTTGATTAATTCGAGATTTTCGCTTGAAATTTTTCTTTTGGGAAATGTGTTATTTCTTTACATGGAAAATGTTTTATATTTTCAAACGTAGTTAAATTGAAAATACTAGTTGGTTATTTTAGTATTAAACAGAAATTTATGTAAATGATCGATTATTTATTGTCAAATAACTATGAACAATTATCTCTTTATTGTATTCATTCGAAGATTATATTCAAAGATGATAGAGTTCGAATAAATATTTAGAGTGATTGGAATGATTTAGTTTTTGTCATTAATCCTCAGTATGCGAGATTTGAATTTTAAAAAGGATGTGTAGATGATTTTCAAGGTGTTTTTAGTTTTTGTGCATTTTTAAGGGAATTAAGTAACCATGTATGTATAATTTTAAATGAAATTAACAAATTAAATACGAAGCGAAGCAATTAATTTAAACATCTTTATTTACGGTTTTTTTAGCAGAACATTTTAGAAAATTTCCTCTGTAGGAATTATGATTTCGCTCTTAGTACTGTAAATATCAAGAAGATAAATATATTTCTGCCTATTTAAAATTTTTCCCTATACGATTTTTTTTCCTATTTAAATTTTTCCCTACATGATTTTTCTCCCTGTGAATCATAATTTCATTTTCATCATCAGAAAGAAAAGATCATGCTGAAAGTCTGACTTCTTCCCCAGTTTTACATACAAACTTTATTCTGGATTCGAACCCGAGCGCTGAGGTGAGAGCCAAGGGTCATAACCACCATACAGGGTGGCCGGTATGCTTTTCCGTTCAAAGAAATTATTATTTCAAGCTTCAAAAAAGTTTTAAAAGTTTTAGAAAATAAAAGTAAATTTAAAATAAAAAATAGCTGTTTCCCTCTTTCTCTGTATATATATATATATATATATATATATATATATATATATATATATATATATATATATATATATATATATATATATATATATATATATATATATATATATATATATATATATATATAAGATAAAACATGAAGAAAAGTAAAATCAGAAATATAAAATTGGAAAGATACTAAAGTATATGAAGCAAAAGACAAGAAGGCACATAGGGACCATGTCTTCATCAGGAGGGAGATGGTCAGCTATGCAAAAATGAACACTCTTTTCTGACATGCTCGAAGGACAAATGTCTAAAAATCTTCGAGCAATTCCCCCGAAGAGTGTTCGTATTAAAAGAACTTAATTAAAAATTAGACTAAATATATATGTAGAAAAGATAAATATATATGCAGAAAAATAAAATACTCACTATAGATGAAAATACTCACATTAGTAGAAAAATACATACAGTAAAAAAATACTCACAATAGTAGAAAAATACATACAGTAAAAAAACATACAGTAGAAAATACAAAATACAAAAGCCAGTAAATCAGATTGAAATTTACTGGCTTTTGTATTTTGTATTTTCTACTGTATGTATTTTTTTATATATATATATATATATATATATATATATATATATATATATATATATATATATATATATATATATATATATATATATATATATATATATATATATATATATATATATATATATATATATAAGCTCTAACCAAGTAGTTTGAAAACACTAGTAAGTAAATGGCGTTTTTCTTGAGACAAGAGAGAAAAATGTAGAGGTAGATACATTTTTGTCGAGTTTCCCAACTTGCGGTAATGACTATAACTCACTATAACTGTAAATTATATATAGAATCCAGAAAGCCACACAATAGCACCACAGTATCAGAATAACCAAACAGACAATCATTCACTTCAAGACATTGATATCTAAATCAGAATACTCTTCTTATTTATTCTTAGTAATCGTTAAAATAGTTTTCTTTGCTTAATAAATTTCTATTCAGGTGAGTTCATATCATAATAATACTCGTATATGTCATATTGCGGGAAATAGTTACTCCAAGAAGTTCATTTATAATCAAACTATCAACCTACAGGTAAGTATTTAAGAGAATATGCTTTTCTTTTATCGAATTTTTTTCTTTCTAAATATAGTAAACGTATGGTTAAAAATATAACTAAATGCAGATAAAAATGATAACTTATATTAAAGAAAAAGTAATGACTCTTACTTATAAAGCCTTATTTAAATAAAACAATTAATCAACCAGGCTTTATTTATCATGAGACTGGAACTAATTCTCTTTTACAACTATATATGTATTTATGTTACAAGAAACTCTCTCTCTCTCTCCTCAAAATAACTGCATCGTCATAATGATCTTTTAAGGATATAATTCTAAGAATAATTTCGTTAAATGCACTCGAAATAAATTTACGATTTTATTTTTTCTATGTTGATATCTTTTTATTTCAATATATTACAAAAAAGTGTTTTTAACAGTGTTACGAATATGTATGCTGCAAAATAGAATGAAAATAAATTTAGACTTTTTCCTAGTTTTAAATATTTTTATAGTTATGTTACAATTTAATATTTTTATTTAATTATATGTTGTTATCATATATTAAATGAATTAAAATAAGATAGAAAAAATTATTTATATTAAAAAATGGATTTTATTTTTGATTTACAAATTATTGAAATAAAATTATAGACAAATTTTTTACAATTTTGGCAAATTTATTTTAAAGAAAAAATTGCAGAACTAGTTTTTATAGTTAATATGGCATTTAATTTCAAACTCTTCCTGTTTTCGATAAACTTATGAATTATCTTATTCCTTTATTCATTACATAAGGAAATTGTTTTAACTGTGGAAATATTGACAAAATCAAAGCTTCTGTTTTTAAGAAAAACTTATCCATTATACAGCATGTGCATTTTATCTTGAGCTTTCTTGAAAAATGATCGACTAAAAATTATTATAAAAGTCAAAAACCAGTGATGAAACTCATACCGTAAACTTTTTCAAAAATATTTGAGATATCATTTTCCAAAACAAATTGTCATTGCAAAACGAATTTTAATTTTATTAAAGTCATAAGAGTCGCTTAACTTTATCTTTTATATTCAATTTTGAGTATTACCAAACAAATAATAATGTAGGGAAAAAAATACATTTACAAGGCCCACTAAAAATAATACCATAAGTTCTTTATAACGTCATTTAAATAAAGTGATAAATCTGGAATTAATCTAATTTAGTGATTATTTTCAATGTATAGTAGGTAACAGCATTTTCTTATTTGTAGTGTTTAATCAGTTTATATTTTAATGAAAAAATATAATATATTTAATTCATTTTAAGCAGTTTAACAGAAACATGATTAGGTAGTTGTTTTTTCTTAACATATTTTTTCTTTTCTTAATGAATTACTCATAGACATAGTAGCACAAATATTTTTTAACATAATTTAAATAAAATTTTAAAGATATTTTTTAAAATATTTACAAAAATATAGGGTGACAAATGCATTCTATTGATTGTTGTTAAATAATTTGTGGAATGTAATATTTTCAAAATAATTTTCTTCATTTTATTTCCAGTTTTCAAATAATAAACAAGAAAACTCCTTTACATTAATAATTTTTCGACTGATTTTGTAAAAAAAAATATCATGCAGCTCATAATTTCATGTTTTCTTTCCTTTTTTTAGAATATTTTGGTAAATAAAATCACAGGGAAATAAAATTTACCACTTTCATTTTTTTTATTTTAATTTATTTCAGCAAATATTATTAGGAAAATTTATTTGCTCATACTTTGATAATATGTAAGGAAAAATGGAACTGTTATACCTTTCTTTAAATGATAACACATTTCTATAAACTTCATTATTATATATTTGAGGTAGAGGAATAATCACTCAAGTTATAACAAAATCTCTAAAAAATGAAGCATGTGAAATCTTAAATATTTTAACAGTTTTATATTTCTTGTTATACTATTTTTTGACAAAAACTTCGAATCCAATTGGAGTTTTATGCTTAATATTTTAATTACAGAAGGTGAAGTTTTCTAAAACTATGGATATAAAATACTACTTTCCAACTTTAAAATACTAAAATAATGAGAGAATGTCAGCCAATTTAGTAAAAAAATAAACGTATATAGAATTTATTGATCTTTAGTTAATAAATGGAATTTTTAAGAACTTTTCTCGTTTTAAAAAGTTATTTGAATTTTACTAAACTATTAAATCAATAATTTTCGCCATTCCATATGTTTAGTGAAATATTTTACTGCAATTGACGCTCGTTTTTATGAACACGTAATTATTAAATTAATCTACTGATATTATTGCTTATAATTATATCTCATTATTTACAATAATTTGTTTTTAAAATCGAAATTTCGTATGAAAACTAAGTGTGCTGAATCGTAAATCAAACTTTTTTACAAAACTTTTCTTTAGGAAATACAAATTCTAAGCGAATAGTTTAAAAAAAATCCGGGGTTTCAACAACAGCAGAAATGTTAATTATTCGCAATTTCAAGGATTTAGGATTCTCCAATAAAAATGTTAATCCAAGTTTCTCAATCATGAAATCAGATAATAAAAGATAAACAAAAACAAAAATTGCATAAAAATAAGTTCGCAAAAAAGAGGTATTTCAAAATTTTAATTCGTAAATGGTAATTAAAATTATGCGCCAGTGGGAACATATTATGGAACAGACATAAGTTCGAAAAATTGAGAATGTTCATAAATTAGAAGTTTGTAAAAACGAGCGTCTTCTACATTAACAAATCGATGATAAAATGCTTTGATTTAAATGCCAGTAATATACACATACCAAAAAGAAAGTTAAATCAAAATTTTTTAAAAATATTATTAAAAGAATATTCTTTTCCATCGAAAAGGTACTAAGAAAATTGCCTTAATATTAATATAAAAACACACATTTTGAAGCAGATTAAATGTGTATAATAGTTTAAGAGCTGAAAACTATTTTAAGGCATTTGGACATCCATTCTATTTTGTCTTCTGGGAGGAAATTTCATTGATTGTAGATCGTTTTCGTATGTCACAAAGGAGAAAACCCGGAAAACTGAAACCAGACACAGACGTTCCATTACCCGTTGATGAGCAATGTCTTGGATCGAATGCAGAGATCAACCATTGAACTAAAAGGTTAGTTTACAAGGAACCCAAAACTATCAAAATTTTAATGAAATGAATGAAAAAAAGTATAAAAAAGTATATATGTAATTGTATTTGTGATGTAATTTATCAGACTTAGAGAATATGTACATAATGTGACGTGATATGTAACTAATAAAAGTATCCTGTAAATATAATAAATTTAAAAGAATTTTTACATTTTCCAAATTTTATTAGTTACTAAGCCAATAAAATATATAATTTCACGAACTACGTGCCACGTGATACAGCTATTACAGGAGAACTGATTGCATATATTCGTACATTTCAATATATTATGCTCAATTAATCATGATGATTAAATTTTAATGGAATCATTAAAATTAACCGATAAGCTATTGCATTCATTACTCATTAAATTTTACCAAAATACATATATACTTAGGACAAATAACTGATTCCATTTATTATTAGTAATCAAACTTTTTTATTTTAACGTTAATAATTGTCCAAAATTAAAGAATTTTTATCGAGTCATTATTCATAATAAGATGTTCATAAAGTCAATGTTTTTATTTATTTTTAACATTATTTTGACATTCGGAAAGTATTATTTAAAATTTTAGACATTAAATTAATTTTAGGAAAAAATAATTTAATGTCTGAAATATTTTAATTAATTAATATTTTAGAAATTTATAGGCTTTAAATTAATTTTAAACTTTAATTAATTTTAGGGAAAAAATATAAGATATTTTCTTCTAAAGGACATCAATATTATATAATGACTTATTATTTTATATTAATATATAATGACGTAAATAAAAAAATACGTCATTATATATTACGCCTCCATATCAATTTTTCATGCAAACATTTCTCTAGTAAGTGAGTTTTAGTTCGAGATTAATACACAAGAATAATAATAAAAGTATTAATAAATTTAAACAACTAGCACTAATAATAATATTGTTTGTATTCTATTGATCCTCATGCTAGCGACACACGAAGAATTATTCTGTCTTTAAAAAAAATCTCTAAAATGAGAAAAAATAAATGAAAGGTTAACTATTATAAGATAGTTACTGATTTAAAAGTAGAAACTCTATGGAAATAATAGTTTGGACTTTTCTCAGGTAACAAAAATGTAAAGGTTAAGACATAATTCGAATGTAGAGTGAAATAGTGTATATTATTTAAAATTATCTGTGGAAATTACTGTTTATTATAGGAATTTGAAGTAGGTTTATATTAATTTAGGAGAAATGTTCTTCTTTTTTTTCCAATTAAAAACAATAAGTACATTAATTCATTCGTGTACCTAGTAAAATATGATTAAAATATCTAACTTTCGCTGATGATTGTTTACATATATGTACTCTTACGAATTACGTATGCAACTCTTATCTAATTTTTCATATATAATTGTATATTAAGCATATCTATACTTATTCTTTTCTTCATATATTCTTAATTCGTATTCTTTAAATATGTCCATAAATAATCATCAATGGAAATTAAAATTATACAATTTTTTTAGCTAATTAAGAAGTAAATTTTATACATTGCATGTCACTCAAATGAAATGGGAAATTCTCAATGGCTTTTTAATAAACAAATTTCTTCAACGTGATTTCTAAAAACTTACTATAATTTATACATAATCTTCATAATTATAACCATCAATACTTTTCTGACTGGAATTCATATATTTTATTTTACATAAACCACTTCCGAATGAAGACAAAATATTTAGAAAAGCATTAAGAAAAAGGTAAATAAAAGGTGAAAATATGCATTTTCTTCCAAAATAGAGTGACTTTTTGTATGTTGAAGCATATTTTACGCAACATTATATCGAACAAATAATTAGCTTGATCAAGAAATAAATATATTCTATAAATAATAAAAAGTTTCATGTGTGAAAAAATTTCTATTCCATTTAAAAAATTATGCAAAAATTTCAATAAAAATCACGCACGTGCGCATAAATTTATAATCCAACAATGCTATTCAAAATTTTTACGAGCTAGTTCCTGAAAATATGTCTTAATATTATTAAGCAAGACGTTTTATCTTTTTTTTCTCTCTCCATGTATAAAAGATCTTTACCTCACGTCTGTGATTAATTAAATTTTAAATAATAGACAATATAAAAATTTTGAAAATTTATTATTAAATCTGACTCAAAATAATTTATTCATCGATTCAGTCACAAACAATAAAATCTTTTTATTTTATTTCATATGTTTACATTTTACAGTTATTAATGTTATACAATGCCCGTGACTAGAATTTCCCATTTTCGCACTACAAGGGGCAAAAGTAATGGCATCTTAGTGTTCATTCGATTATGATTATTTTCCATTTTGATTGAAAGTAGTTACGAGATGATTATTTCCTTCTCTCTATCTCTTTCTACTGGAGCTCAATGTTTTTTAAAATAAAATTCTTTTGAAAATCAATAGATGGTTTTTTAAATAATTTGTACATATTCCAAGCCTTCATTTTTATATTTACAGTTTTTTTAGAAATCTTTATGTATATAATAATTTAAATAAAAACTAATTTCTTTACAATAACTTTACAATATTTTTATCAATAATTATATTTTGAAACATTCCAGTAAATTTCCTAACTACTTCATACTATTGTCAACATCTGATGCATGTAAAATTATATTTATTTTGATTAATTTTTTATTGTTTCCCACATAAGAAATTGTCAATGATTCAGTGATACCAAAGCGCGCCATAAGCAATAGCGACGCATCTTTTTAAGAAATTTTTTTCGAAAATATGGTTAATGTTTCAAATAAAATCAGTGAAAGAAAGCAACACCCACTGTTGCTATCATCTTTCACAATTATTATAATTTTAAATTAATAATAGCAACAAGCAACTGCAATAAACAAATACTAATAAAAATAACAAACGGTGAAGGAAAAAATACGTATGGCAACGATCCAACGATATCCAATAAAGATTTTATTCCATAAAACTGTGTACAGTCATACAATGATATTATTTTAAATAGCTTTCCTTTTTTTTTAAACTGTGAGATACACGCGTTTAAGTACTCACATATACATATATTGATGACGTGAAGTGTAATTTTACAAATTAAACTAAAAGTAATTATTGAAATTATTTACATATATATAAAAACTGTTCTATCTATTAGAAAAACTGTTCTTTTATAATAGTTTATCATACAAGTATTTTGAAAAGATTCAATACATCATTTCGAAACATAAAATATTGTGTTATCACCTATTGATAGAAATTTAAATAATTTTCTAAAATTTTAATGCATATATACATATTGACCAACGAAAATCCTTGTTTCACCCAATTAAACAAAAGCTAATGATTCGAATTGATTTAGAACAAAATTGAAAAAAATGTTTATGCAAATATTTTTATAAATTCAATAAAATATTTGATTGTTAAAAATTGGGTGTAACTCTATAATAATACATTTAATCAATTTCTGTACTAAACTTAAATTTATTTAATGTACTCTAAGAATTTTTAATAATTAATTTACAGTTTTAAGCAAAGAAATAACTATTTTTCTACTAAAAATATTTGTTTGTTTATATTTTTTCAGGGAAATGCCATATTGGGTCGAAAAGTTAATGGTTAGAAATGCAAAAGTGTTGATGACGTCAAGAGCACTTCTTTACATCAGACCGCCAACGTCTTATTGACGTCATGTTCGCTGACGTTGCTGCCATTTCAGATGCATTGTTGCGATAATGTACGTGACGTTGGGATTTTGTGACCTTGTTAGAGTACTTATACATGATTAGACATTCTCCTATTGGCTGCGTTTTGCTATTGAATCAGCCGTGAATTTTATTACTAAAAATATTATTTTATTATTATGTTTAAAAATAAAAATTTTTAAAAAATCATCATCTGAAAATTATTTCACAAAAATTGTGTCTTTTAAAAAAAACTAGTTTTTTTTATTTCAAGCTGCATAATTTAAGAGTAATATTATTAAAATTAAATCCTTATAAATTATAATAAATGACTCATATTTGAATATTTAATTTGCAAAAATCGAGAAAATGTATATAAAATTTTTCTCATTTTTTAAAATTTTATTTTAAGATTTAACTTATTTGAAATATAAATTAAACTTGCAGAATTATTTCGAAACTTTGATGTTCTTTAAAGATTGAGTCAGGTATGTTTGAAAACATGTGAATATTTAAAATAATGTTTTCATTTCGTGTATAAGCTTGTTTATTGCACAAAAAATTAATAATACAATCAATTAATTTAAAATTGCATATTTTTCTAGGTGCAATAGTAAAATTAAATATCTTTGATCATACGTGTATATTTATATATAATTTAATAGTTTTTTAATACCAATAACAATGCAAAAAAATAATAATAAGTGATTTCTCTCTCTCATTTTCAATTATATTCACATTTTCAACCATTATTATTTTAGTACAAGTTAGATGTACCTTGCAAATTAATGTGAATAAAATATTTATCAGAATTTAAACTTGATAAATAAAATAAGCGTTTTTATTTCACTAAAATACCTCAAATTTTTAAGATAAAGTTAAAAATGATCAAATCAGCATTGATTAAATTAGAAACGGCTTCAAAATTTATATTTTGGAAAGCGCATAAAAAAATTCCTTATTTTGGAAAAACTTGTAAAAGTGTTATTTTAATAACTGCGAAAAAGAATATTGAAATAAACTGGGTACAATATTCTTATCATCTGAATAAACATGTATAAATCTCATTTGAGCTATTTAATAACCCAAATGTGTACTTAAAATCGGGAAGAGTAGATATTAAAATTTTATACTTAAATCTTAAAATCGGTGAGGAGAGAAAAATGACCATTTATTTGGTTAAAAAAAAGAGAGAAAAATTAACAAACTTTCATAAACAGAAATAAATAATTTTGTATAATCATAAAATCAAAAAATTATTTCGTAAGTGAAATTAATTTTATAAACCACGATAAATAATTTTATAAATCTATGTCAATTTTCATAAGCCGATATAAATAATTTTATATAATCATAAAATCAAAAATGGCTTCATAAGTGAAGCTATAAGAAAGCAAGTTTTCGAAAGATTTCCTCAAAATGGTTATTATATTCCTCTCTTTACTATTACTAATAGTAACTGCTTCTTTGATACTATGGAGTTCAATGAAAAAAAGTCTTATATATATATTTGAGATGCATAATTTATTAGCAAAATGAATAATTGGGAACGGTCAATTATTCCCTTTTTTGTGCATAGATATTTATCATGACTTGCAAATTTTATATTCCTAATTTCCCTATTATATACTTCAGTCAAATTAATATAGACTAAAGGGAAATTTTTCAACATATTTTTAAGAAAACACGACAGTTTTCATAGTTACTCTTTAACATAATTGTTTCGAAACAACATAAAGTTATTAGCAATATTCATTCTTCTCAGTTTCAAAAACATTTTTTTCTAGAAAATTGCTTATATGAACATCGAGAAGAGAAGGAAATTGAAAATTAAAAATAAAATTTCGTTAAAACGCAACTAAAACTTCTTAATATTAAAATTAATCCATTGATTCCTGCACCAACTTCGCCAAATTTCTTTAAATTGAAGAAATCGCCGCTGCATAAGAAAAATATTCAATTATCATATATGTTTCTTTTTTATCTAAAACTATAAATTCGTTGAAAATTGCCGTAGTCACCCAGCCACTGATAGATCCACATTTTTTCTCTTTTTCTTTTTTAGATTACGTCTTAAGTCCAAATTCTTGTTTCCAGCCCATAATAGTTGATTTAATGTTGAAGATAACTTCACGGCAATATTTAATCACCTCTAAGACAAGTTTAATGGTGTTATTTTTAACACCGTTGTATTATACCTATGTGTGTGTCCACGAATTACTCTAACATAACTCCATTCAATGGAAACATTTTTATCTTTTTCCGATAACAACTTAAATTTTCAAGTCTTGTAAGTTCAGAAATTTATGGTTTTCCGACTTATTTTATTACTTTGTTTTATCACTCTTTTAATGAATTTTTCTGTTCGTATAGCATTTATTTTTGTTGAAATCTTAAATTATTGTTTTCTTGTTCATTTTTACGTGCTATGTATAGTTATTAAACACTGTTTCGTCATTTTTTTCATATGTTTATCTCAGTTAAGAACGTCATTAATTCTCTAAAATCAGTTGCTTTTAAAATATTTGTTATAATGTACATTACTGTCGATTTTTAACTTAACGCCTTTTTCAACTTTTAAACTTTTTTTCAGTAATAATATAAGGGTTAAAGAATGTTTTTAAATAGAAAACACACTTCTGCATTAAAAAGCTCAAAAATAATTAGATAATTGTGCTGAATAATTAGATAATTGTGCAAAAATAATTGTGCTGATTCGCGGTTTATTAAAATTTCCATGTTTCTTATGTAATAATTTCTCATTCATCTCTAAGCAGATATCAAAATGATTTGCTAATAAAGATATGACAGTTATAAAAATGAAAGTGCACGTTTAAAATCTATTAAAAATTCTGATTTTAAGAGAATATTTTTCAAAACAAACTTTGAGTATCTTTTTAATGAATGATATAACATTTTTAAAATGCTCCTGATCATTAAACGATCATTTGCTTGTTTTTATAAATTATCAAATTTTTATGCATGAAGACCATATTTTGATACCCCGTAATAAACAACATACTAGTTTAAGGATGTTTAAAGAAGGCATTTCAATGTTCACCATAAAATTATAGTGGAGATCGTTTTATAAACAGTGGACCTTATTCACAGGTCAGAAGGCAGGAGTTTCGGAAAACTCTCAAGCACTCACCCTGACAGACACGCATGCAGAAGCGTAACATCTCATTGTTCAATAATGGCGGGAATCGAATGCAGAACTTGTTGCTTTCTCCTACTACTAGGTCATACTGAGGTTAATCAAGATCACATTTGTTGAATTATTTGCATGTGTAATCCTAATTATAAATGATGACTTGCATTTATTTAATAAACGAATAATATTTCATAATACAGCAAGCCATATTTATTTTATTTTTCTTTAGTAGTTTTCCAAAAATATTTGGATGAATGCTTTCTTCTGTAAAATTTTCTTCCATAAAATAGAATGTCCACCAGAGATAAGTGTAAATAAACCTGTTAGAGTGAATATATTTTTTCATGTACCCCTAATATGCGCAATACTTATAATGATAGTTAGTTTTTTCATAGTTATCCTTAATACATTAATAACATTTTCGTATAAAATTACAAATTTTATACAAAATGTCGAAAAATATGTCATTGACAGTAATGACTTTTTTAATAAAATGTTTCGTATAAGTGCATTGATGTTTTACCTTAATTTCAGAATTTCGTTTGATTTTTTACTTAAAATAAATTATGAAATCAGAGTAACACCTCTTTTTAATTCATTTTTTCATAATTTTTTAAATGTAATTTTGTTTCATTTAATATTCTAATAAATTCTCCTTTCTTTAAAAAAATAAATAAATAAACTTTCAGTTTTTCTCTTATTTTAACAACACATTTTGGCAAAAAAAAGCTTATTAGAGAAATTTTATTTTGAAAGCTGTTTAATTGTAATGTTTTTCGTATGAATTAACATTCTGAAACATAAGACAATCCAATATCTGACATGATTTTCTGAGTATTGAAACTAAAAATTTTCAATCTTGATCAGTAATTTTGCTTTTATATGAAAAATTTATTTCCTAGATAAATTTACATAAAAATATATATACGAATTGACCATTATTAGACATTTTATTTGATTCTTTTGCCTTAAAAATTCAGTATTAGACTTAAATTTTTTGTATAATAGTACAATATATGTGTTTCCCAATTTGTTTTACTATCAAAATATCACCAAATGGTAATTTTACAGTAATTGTTTAAGAAGATGATTAATTAATTCAGAAAAAAAATTACCTTTGAATTTTGTTGAAACCATTTTACGAATACATTTTAATGGTAATATATAATAATAAAAAGCAATTTTATATTAAAAATTTATAGCAAAACAGTTATATTAAATGCTAACAATCTAAAATAACTATATATAATGCTTCAAAACTTTTCTTGCAAGTTTCCTCATTAATGGAAGCAATGTAATTTTATACTTGCACAATAAAGTTTTGTTTTTTAATGAGAAATGAATGATAAGAGTACACACAAATAGCGTCAGTAAAATAAAATTAATAATAGTTGATTCTGACTTCAATGTAATATTTTAATTTTATAATTTTTATTTTAAATGTGTGTTCATAAAGCAGATTTAGATTAATACTAACTCATTTCATATAATTTTCTTATTAGTAAAAAAAAAAGTTCTACCGTGTTTAAAAATTATGACTGTGAATATTGAATCACTCGTTCTTTATCCAGCACAATTTGAATGATAGGCTTACGAGAGATAAAAAAAAATATTGTTTGACAAATGATAATTTATTTTTCAATAGTGCAAATTAAATCGGGAACTATAGTTTAAAAGCATTGCTACACACATTCAATTCGAAGTGGAATTTAAACCTATGAATCATTGAACTGGAAACAGAGTGCCAATTATTTACTTGGAAGTTCGGGACTAATGAGCTGTGAGAAAATACTATGAAATTGTTTCCTAAATTATTATAATTTTGGTAATTATTAAGACGCATTTGATTTAAAAAATTGGTTTCAACATTTTAATCCATGTATTGATGCTATGAAAAAATATCTATTAATTTTTTTTTCATCTTGCGGCATTGATAAAATATTTTAAAAATACAAAAAATTAACGACAAAATAAAAAATTCGACGCACTTTTTATTGAAGAAACCAAATGAAGTCCCTTTTGTAAATTGGAAATCAACATTAAAAAGAATTAGTTTGAAAATTGGGAGATGTTTTCAACTATTTCCAAAATAAACGCTTTGAAGTATGAAAAAGTAAGTTACAAAAATTTCTGTATGAAACTATAAGCTTCTTTACTTATTTAAGTAATATATCAAATTACTTCCATTATTTTCATGTTTTTTTATAAGTTAAAAATCAACTGGATTTACAAAATCGTTCCAATAAAGAAGTGATAAACAATACTATAGGAAAGTTGACACTTGAATATAAGAAAACTATAATTGAAAAAGTTTTCAATGACTTTGTTTAGTAAAGAATATTTATTTTGAAAAAAATGAAAATTAGGACGGAAATATTTTACAGAATTATTATTTTTTTTAAAGCAGACAATTATAATCATTGCAAAAATTGGAAGATTTTTTATTATTTTTCAAAATAATGATGTGAAAAAAATCAAAAATATCAGGCTGGAAATGTAAAACTTAAGCAAGTTATTTGTAAGAAACATAAGTTTCAAGTGCCTTTAGAATGATATAATAAATAAAGAATAGTTTTTAGAAGATAATACAGTGATGTAATAGAAGGCCTGTTCTTTCTTCTGTGAGAAACTCAAAAACAATAAATATATGTTCATTTTTACATGCATTGTATTTTAAGTTTTCCTGGTTTCCTCCCTTGCGATATGTAAATATAATCAATTCTGCTTACAAAATCTTCTCAGAGAGTATTCAGCAGCAAATACTTTAAATGACTTTCAAATGTTAGTCTGTTCATTATGCGGTGTGAATATGCACTGATAAAGTACTCATTAAAATCATCAAAAAGAAATATTTTACAAAAACTTTTATTCATAAAAAATTAATAACCTGTTTATTTCTTTAAAATGATATCAATTAAGAATTTTTTCTAATTTTTTTAAAACAAATATCGTAAAATAATGCGAATTTTTTTTATGAGAAAAAAGTTGTTCTTAATTATGAGTTCTTTACTTATAATCATGCTCATTATCGATAAACTTTTTTACTATTGAAGATATCTGTTAAATTTAAAGAATGAAAAATGTGTAATAGTTTATTACCATTATTTTAACTGTTAATAAAAAAATAGCAACATCCTAACTCATTAAAAAAGTGAAACACTGTGTGAAAATGAATAAAAAGTAAAAGATTTTCTTCTGCGATTCATAATGTAACTTTAATGCTCATTTAAAGTATTCAAATAAAAAGAAATCATGGAAATTCTGTATATAAACAATAATTTCCTGTAACCATCATAAAACATTTATATAATTTGAAAAGGAGACAAAGAGAGGATTGCAAAATAACTTATATAAAAAAATTGATATGTCTAAATAACTAGAATAATATAATTTTAAATCTTTTTTTTTTCTTTAGAATGCTCAAAAACTTTAAAAAATTATTTCTATCAAAATGTTAATCATTAAAATAATGTAATTCAAACATTTTTCCGTTATTTAAATTCATTTTAATAAATCAACAAGCATATTAGAAAAATCATAAGAATTTGTTCCTTTAACTTCCTATTGCATAAATATTACGATTTGAAAAACTATTACATCTTTTAGAAAAAACATTATTCATTTTAAATAATTTATTAGGAAGTAATAAGAAATGATTTCAGTAAATGATAGCAATTCTTCGAAAAGTATAGCATGGTTTGTTTGTGTTTGATTCAATATTATCTATTATTGTTTTTAAATTTTTATTTCCATTTACTGTTCAAAAATTTTGATAGATGGAAGAAGTCAAAAGAATACTCAGTTAATATTCTAGCGCAATAAACAATTTATAAACAACAAATATCAAAAATACTTGTTATTTTCATAATAGTTATTTGATTCCTTAATAATCAACAAATATCACAAAAATAATTGTAATTCGTAAAATAATTAATTTTCTTTTCTTGTTTCACTATCAAGTTTTGATATAAAAAATTGATTTTTGTAATTATTAAAAGGCATTTACATGCTTTCTTTTAATTACAAAATATTTGTGATTTAACATTATAAAAATTTCCAAACTCTACTTAAAGACAGGTAATGTTGTTTTTTTACGTTTCATATAATAACAAATATAACTAATATTTGTTCTGATTTGTATAAATTTATAATTTGTAGTTGTATGAAAAAAAAATAACCTGTTAAAGTTTCTTAAGACGGGAAAGAAAACGGCAGAAAAATGAAGGTGCTAATGATTTTTTTTAAATAAATAAATGTCATTTTTTATAACTAGAAGCATGATTTTTCTATCCCACGGTAATTATATTTATTTAATTATTAAAAAAGTTTTTTTAGAAGAAATTTGCAAACTTGTTTAAAAAAGGAAATTATTAACGTTCGAAAATAATGAAAATCCTATGCCACATTCATGTTTCCTAATTTTATTAGAAATTTAAAAAGTCGACCACAGCTTTTCTCTCAGATACATTTTAACAATTTGACAATCATTCAAAAAATAAGCAAATAAATAAATACAAATAAAAGAATTAAAAGAAAATTCTGATAATGGAAATATATAAAATATTTAGAGATCTTTATTTACAAATACTGAAGAAAACTTTTTTACGTTTTATTTTCCTGCGCTACAGTAGTTTTAGTTTAATGTTTCTATAAGAATCAATAAAATAAGAGAAAGAACCTATTGTATATTATAAAAAAACACTAACATTGTAAATATAAAAAAAACACGCAAACACAAAAAAAATCAGTAAAATATAAGCATTGTTCTATTAAAAAATGCAAAACAGCATTCTATTTTTGAAAAAAATACAAAACATTTCCTGATAAAATAAAAAACAAGCATTTTTAAATATAATTAAACCATTGGCGCAAAAAAGTTTGGCCTGCACTTTTTCAAAACGACAGAAATAGAGCGACAACAAGAAGCATACTGTGAAATGAAGAGTTAAAAACTAAAGAAACGTCTGATGAGACTAGATTAATGAATTCATATTTTAATTACGATTCCAATCGAATTTCACATGTATAATTAACACATCACTTCCGCATCTTCAGTTGCATTCAGCTCTAAATTTTGTTTTTGCATCGTCATTAAGTGTTCCAGAGATGTTGAATTAAAGAACTTGGCTTTTAAAAAAAGTTACCCAGTTTAACAGCCTTTTCAGCGGACAAGTCCTTTTGAAATGAAAAATATAGATGCAAAACATATCTACTGCTCTTTTCTTGCCAATGAAAAGAAAAAAGCTATGGCTGTAATTACAAAGTTCATCACCCGAAGGAATTCTTTGCACGTTTCATTAGGACGTTCCGCTTCGTCCGCTTTATTGTCATCGTGTCATTAGTCATGCTTTGTTTTTATCCCTCTTACAGGACATATTGCCAACTTCTTTTTGCTGTTTTGTCCTTTTCGAAATCCTTCTACCTATAGCGTCAATAAGCCGTTACCTTGATTCGGTTGTAACAAACCATGTATAAGCTGATTATAGCAACAGTTAATTGTTTAAGGTATAACAAGAAATAGTATGGCACTGTGTCGATGTCGTGGAGCAACGTGCGTTTTTCAGAAAAACACATACTATCGTATTTCCTTGAAAAATTATTTTTATATGAATTAAAACCCATTATAGCACGAACGAATTTTCTCTAAAAAATCGATAATTCTTCCCAGTCATCTTGGGTACTGTATAAAAATTGCTTAAATCCTTTATCTATGCTTATGTAATTAACAATTTAAAAGTTTTTGTAAAACGTTTGAATATGTGCGCATGATACGTTTCGAAAAGATTTTTCATGGATGATGATAAATAGGATGTCTTCCTGTGTCGAAAGGAAAAAATCTGAGAAATTCTCAAAAATTAGTTTAACAGATATATTCGCAGAAAGAAGTGCAATATGTCATTGATCAACAATATTTGGATCGAACCCGCGATTGAAAAACTTGGTATTACCATTAAAACATTGTTAAACTGACTTTTATTTTGTTCTCTTAATTGTTAATTTAATATGTTGTCATATTTATGAAACTAAAATCGATTTTTCTCGCATAATGCATGGAATGTATGATTCATCTTAAAATAATGAAGGACACCATTTTTGAAGAAACTGTGCTGCGAAGTAGAGAATGGATAGTCTAACGAGACACACACAAAGCTAGTATGAAGCGTTTTTAAATATCTAGTTTATTTCTTTCTGAAAGGAATTTTCTTAGATTATGGGAGGTATTCCCCTGTCACACAGAAGAAACTCAGAAAACTTTCAATCAGTCACTCCAACAACACGTTTGGAATAAGATGAGAAGCAGCTTTCCTGGTCGCTTGTTTAATAGTGGTGGTCAGGATAGAGATTGTATCCTTTCCCTCTCTACAGACCGTGGTTTTAGCATTAAATCAAATAAATCCAAAAATGCGTTGTATAACCTTGCATAACTTTCATCTCCACAAATTAAAAACCAATAAACCCAATTTATTTTAATTTTGCGATCATTTTACAATGAATAATTTCTCCCAAATACAGTTTTGTATGTTAGTATAAAATATTTTAATAATATTAGTTGTCAATTTAAAAATTTACGAAGACATTTTTCTTACAGAAACAAATAATTAAAATTTAAATAAAAGCTATTAATTTTTAAGGGCAGGCTTTTTTTATTATAAACTTAGCTTAAAACGAAATGATAATCGTGATGCAGCACATTAATTTGCCGAAGACATAGAGATAAATAATTATGTTAAGGTAAAAATCTTTGGTGGCCACAAGTGAACATTCAAATAAAATTTAAAAATAGTTGAGTTAATATCACACGTTATCATTTGAAAAATGATAAACCTATCACGATACTAATACGAACTGGTTTTAAGAGTTCAAAGATCAAAACGTGTAACAAGATGATTCCGAGAGTCGTTCGATCACGTGATGAACTAGGAGGGGCGTTTCACTTTAGAAAATAAGAAATCGTTTGTCCCTGAGATTGAATTATTAAAGTGCGTTGAACGCGAATCTATACATCGTTGAAAGGGAGTTACGTTAAATTTATTTTACTAGTAACACCATTTATCATTGAGATTGCCAAATTTTTATTGCTATCCCCCAATTTCCTATCATAGTTGAAACGAAATTTTCTTACCTCACATTTATATTTGTGTTTTGCAATCCATAAATTTAACTTAATTGCAAATTATTTCAAATCATGTAATACTATTTTCTTTCACGACTATCCTATGCAAAGCAATGTAAATAATTATTAAGAAACCGGATGAAATGAAATATATATATGTTAGAATACTTTAATAATTTAAAAAAATAAAAAGTTAATACATCAAAGAGACAGAAATGAGTGTAGAAACTGTAATTGTGTGGTGTGTAACATAAAATATAAGTACAGCATAACAGCAGTGTACAGGAAAAACAAATAGGGCATACATATTTGTTTTTTATAAGTGTTTGTTTTGTATAGGTCATACATACATATTGGCTAAGGGAGATCAACATTATATTTATATATTTTCATGTTTTAAATTGGAAAATTGTAAGTGACAGAAAAATGGGTGACAATTTCTTTTATCTTCCGTACCATCTAGCGTACCCTTCAAATCTCTCTTATCAATTCCCTACAATAAAAATTCTCTATACGAGATCATTTAGTTCTGTAGAATTGGAGACAGGTAATACTATTTCTTCAATTTTTTCTTTCGTAAATTGTTGTTCCGATTTTTTTCCTTTGCGTGTTTTCCTTTATAAAAGAATTTCTGTTGCGCAACTTTTCTCCAGATCATGTGATAAGATTCAAATACTATTATATTTGAAACCCCTGGCACACCAAAATCATGTTTTCGTGTGCTTCGCATCTGTAATTACACCAATTTCAATTTTGATTAAAATTGTTCCTTTTACATGATGCAAATTCACTGAAATAGGTTTGAGAAAATACGCTAGGAATATATAAATCATTTTAAAGAGCGGAAGAATTTTTTATGATTGTATATAGATATATAATTTAAACGATCATTTTAATTTTTGTCATTCTCTTCCCTATTTTTAAATAATTATTTATTTTTTTAACTTTTTATACTTTTACATTTTAACTAATGATTCGCTTTCTAGAATTTTGCAAGATACTATACAGCAATTAAAAAAAATGTTTATCTGTAATTAAGAAACATTTGCCACTTACCAGAAATGTCTATTAAAGAAGTAAAATATAGTTATATTACGATAAAAGACATAAACTCTATGATAAAATAAAAAATAATAACATAAATTATAAGATAAAAGGATATTTTCTGAGAAATATGTGTGGGAATTTAAGCTTCTCTTATTTTAAAACTTTTCTATTTTAAGTATTGTTTGAAGGAAATAATTTTTAAATTACTTTTCTTTTTTAATGATTTAAGTTTTATCATTTATCTGGGGCATTAACTCTATGGGTTTTCCTTATTATATTTGCAAAATATTGAGCGCTAAAGTTGAAAGAGAAGCTTATTGATATTTTTTCGTTCACTTTTTCAGAAATAGAAAGGCATAAGAATAAGTTTTTGTAGTAAAATTTCAAATATTTTTGCTTTAAACATTGCATTTGTTAAGTTGTCTTTTAGACTTATTGGTTCTATAATACCTGAGTTATCCTTATTGGATATTTGCTCGATATTAAGAGCAAAGATTGAAAGAGAAACTCTATTGAATATTTTTCGTTCAGTTTTTCAGAAATAAAAATTCATAAATATAAGCTTAATTCTTTTAATATAATTTAAATTCTTGTTTACTTTAAGTGTATTTGCAAATTATCGAAAAATTATTGTACTTTATAACTGTATTTCAGAAATAATTTTACTTTTTTATTAATCATTGTAACACTAGTTATAATTTTTAATACTTGTAGCATTTTAATTACAAATTTTGAGAGCAACATGATTGTACGTGTACAAGAATGTGTGGCTGTACATGCATAAATGCATGTGTCTGTATACAGAATATGAAAATATGTGTACTTAAAATTTTCATTTATATAACAAATAATAATCTATTCAGCGAAGAAAATGTAAATCCCAAATAGTACAATATGTATTAAAAAAAGAAAGAAAAAACGAAATGATTTTTTTATACTTTTAAATCATTATGAAATTCATTTGATGTAATTATATAAGTACATTTAATATATTTATAATTTGTTTGTTTATTGAAAGTTTATTCATAACAAAATCATAAAGTATTCCATAATTACATTAAAATTATGGTAGTTATTATGATTCAAAATATTTTTTTAATTTTCTGTAAAAAATGAAATTAATCCAAATCAAAGATTTTTCAATAAATTGCTTAAAAAAATAACGCATTTGGTTTGCTAACACATAATTATGAAGAACAATAAAAATATTTTCAAATTAAAATTTCTAAGAGTATACAAGAAATTACATCTATAGTTTTAGTAAAATGATTTGAATATGTATAATACTGTCAAGCAAGTTAATATTTCTTTCTTATGGTTTACATTTTCCTCGGAATTTTTCAAGTAATTAATAGTTTTAATATTAAAACTATGTTCGTTATTAATAAATATAATATAGCAATTAATAGTTAAAGTTATTTTTGATGTTGAACTTATAATAAATACGAATAACTATTTGATGGAAAACGTAAATAAAGGGATAATTTTTTTTTAAATTTAAATCCTTTGTTATGAAGACAACTCAATGTATTCATAAATTGTGTTTAGTTACAGTTGGATGGAAAATACATTGCATTTTTATTGAAATATAAATGAATGAAGTCAGCGTTGCGAAACAGAAATGGTTATTTCAGAAACTTCTCTTTTACTAGTCAATTGTTATATTCAAATGATGTCTTGTTTTCAAATAATATTGCTTTTTTTAAGCATTTTCCCTGCTCTGTTATTAATCTTTTCCATGCATTCAAAAACTATGTAAATCCCTTTATTAATAATTTCAACAAAATTGTTAATTCACCAATAGTTTTCTTAGTAATTTATTAATGATTAAAAGCAATGTAAAAATATGCGTTGCTTAATTTCATATTTCTGAATATTTGTTTTCGTTATCGGTTGATTTTATCAAAATAACTAAAGTTTCAATTAAAATTCAATCAAAAAATCGATTGTTTTAAAACGTATTATCAAATGTTTTCATTTGAGCATCCTGGTTATTAACTGATAAAATAATTACGTTATTTTCCACAAAGTTTTGCTTCATGATTTTGATAAAAAAAATTGTAAATGAGTCACTCTTATTTGTCATTAAGATCATTGTTGTCGTCTTATTTGTGGTAAAAAAAAGAAAAGATTAAATGAAGTCACTTCTTTAAGAAATACGATGACACTTATAGATTATTTTTATAATTCTCACTTTCTTTTAATATTTTTAATTTTAATGATCATTCATGATTATAAATAGAATTTACAGAAAATAATAAAAATTACTAAAATAATATTTAACATTTAAAAGGGCGGAAATAATTTCCCTTTACGGAATATGCAGTTATCGCCTATAGGAAAAAACTGCTGTTAAAAATAATTGTGAGGTATTAATTTATGAAAATAATTGATGTAATTAATTTTATGTAATAACCTATCAATTTATAAAAATCTTAGAATTCAGCTTTGAAACTCTTTTTCGAGTAAATGAATTTCATCATGGAGTAACAAAAATGAATATGATGTCACATTTTTAAACAGAACTGCATTAATTTATTTTCCTTAAATTATCATCCATTTCCCAAAATATTCTGGAATTTAAATAATCACCCTTGTTCACTAATTGGAATTGAAAAATAACAATATAAAAATCATAAAAAAAATAATCGGGCATTATAATATACAGCAATCAGATTTAATTGTATAAAGAATTTGCAATTTACACTCTCAATTAATTTATGAAACTACTTGGTATCATAATTTTTCTATAATGACAATTCAATACTGAATTTCTGTTACTTTTGAAGTAGAATTGTTTTCAGTATTAACTTTTTATAATGTAGATTAATTTTATAAAAAACTATTAAACTTTTTCATGTATTGATAGAAAAGGAAAATGAAGTCAATCGCTTTTACTCAAATCCTAATAATCTTTATTAGATTTTACATTATCTTGTAACATTCAGTCAAAATGTGATTGTATTTCAATAATTATGTATGAGCACAAATGAGATTTATAACTAATTATATAAAAACTATAAAAATAGTGTTCACTATAACCCGAAAAGAAATGATTTTAATGGAAATTCTACATTACGTTACATTATAATTAGTTTTAATTTCTTTTAGTTTTTCCAAACTACATTTAGAAAGTACATATATATTTATGGAAAATATTAACATAGAAATTATAAAAATCGTATTTGTCATAAAAGCAGGCAAAAAGAACTACGCTGATACTAAAAAACAAACACGACTAATTGCGATATATAAGAATCTGATTTAGCTATAGAAAAAGAATTTCAGTTTGAGAGGATACATTTCATATATCAATTTATAAAAACGATTAACATAAAATTATAAATATTTCATAATTCTATTGAATCTAATATTATGAAACCATTAATTTGATATTTTTTCTCAACATATATTAATATTTTTGTCTTATCAAATCAATACTTTTTGTTCAATTTCTCATAAAAAATTTTAAGGATTAGAATTTTAAAAAAATCATATTCATATATATATTAAATAATGATTTAATAAGTTTAAAATAAGTGAAATAATAACGACAACAATTTTGTGTGCGGCATAGAATCGAAACATTTTATCAGTTAATATCCGTCATAAATGAAATGACTCTAAATATTGTGTAGAAATTACTTATAAATGTTAAAGACACATAAATATAGATGACAAAGAATTATAATGCATAGAATGATATTAAAATAATGTGTATGAATTCTAAATCTTATAATTTACTATTTGGAGCGAGTTCTTAAGAAGAAGAAAGAGTAAATGTTGACTGATCACGTTATATTATATAATGTAGTCAATGTTGAATGATTAGTCTTGACATTATTAATAATCTTGTAATCCCCGAGAATATATCAGTGAACACTTACAATAAATAAATGAAATATTTTTCTAAATAATTAAAATTAATTTATTTTGATACTACGAGTAAAACTCAATGAAATTTTATGATAAATAATTATTAAGATTAATTATTTATCATTTTGGTGAAATTAACATTTAATTCCTTTCTTTTTTGTTAAATTTTCAAATTAAGAATAATTCACAAAAAAATATTGTTAATTGGCATTTGTGTTTTTGCATTTTCTTTCGCACTTTTATTTAAGAAATTCTAAATTCTTCAGAAAACAGAAATATAATTCTTTTTGCTATAAATGTTCTTAATAATTCTCTTTAAAGAAAACTTTTTAAATACACTTAATCTATTTTAATTAACATACACATTTCGCTTATAATTAGTAACATTCATTATTTCAACACGACAAGATTTACACTTTAATAATATGAATTTTCTATGTACCACTTAAAATATTAAACTTTTACATTAAGTTCTAATGCCTTTAGAAATAAAAATTCATTTAAACTTTATTTTACTAATTCCATTCTAGGAATTCTAAATACGAAATAACGCGAACAGAAAGTAATTTAATTACTTAAAAACAATTCTATTTCTATTCTACTAATAGTTGAATATTACAATTTTTTTTATTTATTCATTTTTTAGAAATTGACTATGGATTAATAGAGTAAGAATATAGTTTATCGAACGTTCTTAAGAATAGTCAAAGTATTAACGGTTATTATAGAAGACTTTTAAAATCATTTTCAATGAAAATTCACCTAATTTTTTTCCTTGAATCCATTCAGCAAATTCAAAAACTGTTCCTTCAAGAACATAAATTAAAAATATTTCCTAATTATATTTCAATTGTATTATACTTTGGAGATTATTTTATTTTCATTTTTAACTGTTTTCTCTAAATAACTGTATTACGTGAGTTATTTAGAGATTTACTAGAATTTAGAGAACGTAATACAGTTATTTAGAGAATTTAACGCCTTTTATGAAAAATGAGCATAAATGTTGGCCAAATTTATCCAAACACATGAGTTTTTTCCGAATTGCTTCAGTGAATTGACTACATGATTTCTTTAAGGAAATACTCATGTTGTTCTTAAAATAAGTTAATTATTATTTATTGAAAGTAAATTATATTATTATTTTATACAATTTCAGTTAACTACTCAGCAGGAATTATTGAAGCATTTCTACTTTTAACAAAAAAGCAATTTATTTTTAAAACTAACTTGTAATATCTTGAATCTTTTAATTACTCAAAGTGTCAAAGGGCTTTTTTATGACAAACGACTATGATAAAGATTAGTTCAATTTTCATTTTTTCTAGTTCCGTCATAAAATTCCATTTAAAGACAAAAACAAAGAAAAGTTTTTAACATTATCTTTTAATATATTAAAGTGTTCAATTTAATTGTTCATTTAAAATGTCATGAAATTTTTTTTACAATTCCTTACTTCAAATATTTTTAATTCTATGATTTACTGTAAAGCCTAAATTTGAAATTTTCACTCTTTTTTAATTTCAAATAGAATATAAGAACTTTATGATATAATTCCACAAGAATTCTATAAATCTTGTATTTAACAGATCAAATGCAATATCCAGGGAAATATTAATAAATAATAATTTATATCCAGAACTTAAGTGTTAATTATCAAATTTTCCAACAATTAAAACTTCATATATTCTTTCCGAATTGTAATGTCCTGCTATTTTATGATCGACAAATAGAATAGAACTGTTTAAAGCATACATTCATTAAGGTCATTTCTTTCATTTTTCCTCAAATTCTAAAGATATTTTCAGTTATTCTAAAGGAAATTCTAAAGGAAAATTTCTAAAGGAAAAATTCTAAGTAAAGATTTTAATTTTTAATAATTTTAATAACACTCATTTTTTGTAACACTTAAAATAGAATTAATTTTTGGAACACTCAAAATAGAATTTTGAGAAACTTAAGAATAGCACAAAAGAATGTTCTAAAAATAAAAATCACTATAAGATATTATTGTAAAATTATAATTTAACCCAGTCTATGACATCTAGTGACTGATTTTACTTTTTATTCCTCAAACTTTCTTGTAAGTGCTCATAATCTAACAAATCACTCAAATTTAGTTTTTTTTTTTTTTAATTTTTATACGTTAACTTGATGAATATTACATAATTTCTTTTGAAAAGAAGAATACAAAATTTTTTCCTGTTATTTAAAACAATTCCATTTCAATTATGTGAGCATAATAAAAAGAAGTAATGGTCATCTATTAAATAATGTTATTAATATATTTGATTTTTTTTTTTTGAAATTTCAAATGTTAATCACTAATATATTAATTAAGTATCTGAGCATTTTAATGGTAATCATAGTATTTTTCTCTCATAAATAGGCCGAATTATCACAGATACTTTGTTTTTGGTTTTTATTATTTCAACTGGAAATTAAAAAAAAAAACTTTTGAAAATAAAACTATGGTTGTTTTTATATAGCTTAGAAAATTATTTTACACATAATTACCAAATCCCTTTAAATGTTATTATTAATATTATTTAATTTCTGGTAAATACGATAATTAATTTGTTATACCCATTGTAAACAATAACGGAATTTTTAGATTGGAATATTATTTTGTTTTTATAATTACATGGCATGAAAATTTATATTTGAATATTATTTCTCATTCTAAAACGTTTTATAGTAACTCGAAATATTGAAGTTCATCCATTTCTAACAAGAATTGTCTCAGAATTTCTCTTCCATATTCTGTTTAATAAATTCTTTAAGAACAACAAGAATAAAAATATTTTTAGTTCTAAGAATTGGGATTCTACTTCATTTACTTTCAACATTAGAGGCATCTTCAACGTTTTTAAGATTAGATGTGTTAGATTTTAGATAGCCGAAGTTATCTTTAATATTAAAAAATCTCAGGCTCATAGTATCTCATTTCCTTCAGGTATGTCCTAAATTAACTATATATGCTTTTTATCTTCTTTCAGTAATTTCTAAACATTTCTCTGAATAGATGATTTTCTAAATATTTTTGGTAATTTTTCATTATACCTCCCGTTTATTATCCTAAAGAAATAACCGAGAAGCAAAAATAATGTAACGTAGAATGGTGATTTTAATGTCTCAAAATTTTATTGTAAATTAAATATATTGTAAGTTATAATATAACAATATTTAATAAATCATCGATGCGATTGTGAAGCAGTTTCCGCCACAAATAAACATGAGCGCTTAAATAAGCTTTGTCAATTATTATTATAAAATGTATTTGTATTATTTTTAATAGTTCCTAAAAAAGTAAACCTATTTAAGCAATATATGATGCAAATGAATATTTTCAAAAGTAATTTATGTATATATGAATATTTTCAGAAGTAAATAATTTTTTTCGTCCCAGTTACGACGATTATCGTGTGGATGTATAATGGAAAAGTACCATTACTTCTAACTATTGAAATTTTGACAACATTTCCTACATGATAATTTATTTTTATTAATAGTATTTTTGTTATAAATAAAGGTTGCTTATTTTGTGTGAAAAATTATTCATATCTAAATTGCTCATAGTATTGCTAAGTGTTTGTAATCTTAATTTATTTTATTAATTTTTTAATGGGAAATTTTTTTATATCAAAATACAATAAAGAACTTTTCTAATAAATGAAATTAGCTGTCATTAGCATAATTATTTTTTACAGAAAACGAAAAATATTTTTTTTGAAAATCTCAATTCCTGATTCTAAAATGGAAGCATATGGATAATTATAAGAATTGTTATTGAATTAAAAAATATTTCGAAGACAATAAGCTATATTTACATATTGAGAACAGCATTCGTATAAAATTATATTAGGAATACTTGAATGATTCATTCAACAGAATCAATTTATTAAAAACAATCAAACTTAAAGAATCAAAATTGTAAAATCTATTATATATAATCTGCCCTATTACATTTAAGGAAAATAAACATCAGGTAAGAATTTTGGTTTGAAATAATTTTTAATCAAAACTCTTAAAATTTACGACAAATATAAGTACTTATCGTAGTTGGATATATATTGAAAATTTAGCCTTCAAATATTGTTTTTTTCTCTCGATATTGATATGTTGCCATTAATTTATAAAATTAAGTGAATTCTACGAGTTGTACATGAATTCAAATACTTTTATCAAATATAAAGTTACCAAAGTCATCAATCATCAGTTGAGATTGCGGATATCTGTTAAAAAATTAAATTATCATTACAGTACAATTATCAGCATATCTTTCAATCAATATACTAAGTATGATACGGTGGTCAATATAGATAAGCCTATTTTAAGAAATAGATTGTACTTTTGCATTGATAAATTCTGACACCTCCTTGAAATATTTCTTATTCAGTTGTTAAATAGATAAAAGTTATAAGCAAAATTCTTAGGAGTGTGATACATGCAAGAATGAATAGAATTTGCTTTCATAACGTTGTACGTCACCAGTATGACTAAAATATTTACGCACGCGTGGAAATATCGAAGATCTAGTACTTTACTAGATAGCGATAAAGAATATGTGCTGTGATACACATTTTCTTTTTCGCTTCAGTATCAGTTTTGATACACAATTTGTTCATTAAAGTTTAAATTGTTCAACATTTTCTTTAGTTTTGGAAAGTAATTATTTTGAATTTTAAAAAATAATTTAATTTTATAACAAATCTTCAAATTAATCTACAAAAAGTTATTATATTTCTATATTGAAAGAATTCTTTCATATAAAAATATAAAAATCTATATGTTGGCATGAATTCTATTAAATAAGTCACACATAAGCAATATATAAAATACTATTACAACTGTTTGTTTTCATGTCTTTAATCTAGTTTTTAATAATATAAAGAAAAAGAAAATTCATCAGTTATTAATTTGATATTATATTATTGATTCAAAGTGGACATTATGAGAATATAATTAAATAAATCAAGATTTGTAATGAGTGGTTTATTTATCTCTTTATACTAGTTTTTATTATGTATACATTCTTAATTTAGGAAAAAAATTTCAATAAACTTCTTTATGATTTTTGATAGATTATAAATATACTTAGATCAATGCAACTAAATATAAATCTAAATTCCCTCCAAGTTAAAATGAAAACGGAACCTTATAGAACGGAAAATATTAGAATTTTTATCGGATTATTCTATTAATTAAAGTTAGATAAGCATTTTGGAAGTATAACTTAAAGTATTTAAAAATGATATAATTAATTTTGAACACATGTATTTTAGGATATATATTATAAATTAGTGTTATTAGGATGTTGAAAAGATTTGAGTTTGAAAATATCAAATTCAGTATTAAATGGTGAATAAATCTTCTTGACAAAATTTTACAATAATTAAATTTAAGTTTATTATTTTAAATACTTAAGAGACATTTTATTTATGTTCAAACGATTAGCAACAATAAAATCTGTTTGATTTAAGCCAGGAAATATTAAAATTTGTGTAAAACCAAATTATATGCTTAAACAAGTAGCAAAGAGTTAAATAATAATAATATTCATTTAGACTGTGTCCAAATAAACTCGATTATGTTTAATAATTTTAAAAAATAATACCTGTTTGAAAATATTAACTAAATATTGACTAATAATGAAATATACCTAAAAATGGAAGGTTTACAAGTGTAAAAATAAATTTATATAAGGACATAATAAAACAATAGCCTTCTAGAAGATTACAGTCGAATAATTAGTTCTTTGACCTATAATCAATAGTTTGTGGATTGGATTCCCACCTTGAGCGAGGGGTTTAAAACGGTTTCGAGTCTATAAACTGTAAATCCCTGCCCTATTAGCACTCGCTGAAAAAAAAAAAAAAAAAACCGTAGAATGTCAACCAAATCGATCTATATTCTTAAACGATTTTCGAAGAAAACGGAATTTTAAATGAAGTTATAAAAGAACTAATTATGTTATAAATATATGATAAAACTAATTTAGATTCATTTTTGATAACATTTTCAATGATGTTTTTCTCACACAAAACTACTATCTACGAACCTATACCTGTAAAACCTATATTCTTTATAATTTCGAAAGAAATTCCACCGAAAAATTCACAGTGTGGATACAAATTTAACAATAAATAATTCAAAATTGGCAATTAATTACATATTATTCAATTATAATTGATTCCAAAAAGTTAATTGCAAAATAAGGTTATTTTTTAAACGGTGAATCTTATTCAATTTATTATAAATTGTTACACATGTGAATTCTACATAATTATATACCCATTATTGATAACAATTTATTTGTTAGGAAAAATCAAATACACAGTAAAAAAATTTTAACACAAATATTTTTAGTTTTGGTAGAATGCAGTTAGGAATAATTAGTTACCTAAACTAAACTTTAAATTTTCGCGAAAACATGTCATTTGAATTTGTGTTAATTTATAATATAAAAATTAATTTCATCAAATCAAAAAATAAGAGACATTTTTAATTCTTTAAAATTTGTTGTAGTTTAAATTTAAAAAAAATTCCTATTGTCAATTTAATTTCCTAAATAAACAGAATCCCTTTTCATGAAAACATAAAGCAAAAATAATTTACCGTGGCTTCCTAACATTAAAGTAGGAATTTTTTCTGAAAATCGTAAAAATGTTACTTTTTAAGTTTATCAGAGTTTAAATAATACTAGACATTTTTTTAAAAACAAAAGCAATTATAACGAATACACTTTTGCTTATTTTTACTTTTAAAAACATATTTATTTGAATGTAACAAAAAATAGATTTTTTCAAATTTCATGAAAAATTCTTGGTGTATTTTAATATAAATATTTGTAAACTTTAAAAAATAGTTTCATTTGTACTTTAAAAAACTGCTAGTCTAATTGGTATCACCAAATATAAAAGCTTATCACATTTTTTAAACAGCCAGCAAAAATTTTGCACGAAAAAAAGAATTTATGGAGTAAGAAAATAAGGTAATTGATAAATATTTCAAGTATAGAAATGAATTAAAAATTTGAATTATAATTCATAAGTTATCAAATGTTTGTAAGATATTGAAATTCGAATGAATTTTCTCCTTGAATCAAATGTTTCATTTTCTCTCTTATAAAGCTGCAATTTCTTAACTGAAATAAATTTGTTACTATTTTAATTTTTCGAATCAAATAAAACAGGAGTGAGGTCTGAAAATTCAACTTTTAATTGAAATTTTTAATGTTACCATTTAAAAACTTTTTTCACCATTTTGATTTAAATTTTCCAAAGAGGATAGTTATATTTAGAATTTTGTGAAAAGCTATGAAAAATCTTTCATATTTTTATTTTTAAAATATTTTTAATTCGTAATTTCATTTATTTTTAAGGAACTTAGTTATCAATTGAATTTTATTAAAAGCCATGTGAGATCAGAAAATTAGAGCAGTGTCGCCTATAATTCAAATCGTTCGTACTATTAACAAGTTTTATTTTTTTCTTTAAATTATTTCAATGATTATATATTTCGTATCTTGTGTAAAGGTCTGAAACTTGAAATTCGAATAATATTACTTTTAATTCAAATCATTCGTTTTCTCAATTATAAAACTTTTTCAACACAAATTATTTCAATAAAGTTAGTTTTAAATCTGAATAAATGAGATTTAAAAATTCCAATTTACCGTCTTTAATTAAAATCTTTCGTTTTCTTATTTAAAATATTGGTTATAAAGACAATTATTCCTGGAATCACGTGAAAGGACTTGAGGTTTGAAAATTCGAACACATCGCCTTAAATTAAACTCTTCCAAATTCTTATTTAATAAGTTAAATTTTAAATCAAATAATGTTAATAACTAAAATTATTTTTCTAATTTCATGAAAAGATTTGGGATTCGGATATTCAAATGATATCACCTTTAATTTAAATCTTTCGTATTCTTATTTTAATAACAGGAAAAAAAATTAAATTATTTCAATAAAGATAGTCGTCCCCCTAAAATCTTGAGAAAATATATGTGACTTGAAAATTCAAATGTTACCATTTAGAATCCAAAATTTTAGTAAAAATCATTCATTTTTTAACTACTAACTTTTAAAATTACTTTATTTTTAAAGTTAATAGTTAAGCAAATACCTATATTGTCTTTCGAGAAATATGCTACTTAAAAATATGTTGATTAAAGTAATTAAGCTATTGTTAATTTTAAGTAAGATTTTTTTAAACCATTTGTTACTTTACTAACCTCTAAGTTTGCTTTTTTAATTTTGTATCCTTATTTATTCAATTTTTATGAATTTATCAAAATCAATGTATGCAATTTCTCAAGAAAAATGTCACGAATCTACTGAACAAAGCAGGAACCATGCACAATAAAGGTAATTCACGATCCATTGAACTGTCTTGGTTGCTCTATTAAAGACGCAGGAAAAGATTTCATGTGAAAAAATGAAGTTATTGGTGAGCTTATTTGAAACTGAAATTTTTTCTGGAAGATAATGCTTGAAATGCCTTTTATATTCTGAAAATTAATTTCTGAATAGGATAGATCATTTTTATTTTGGTACAATGAAGTAATTATGAGAGGAATATATGAAAATATTTTAGCATTTGCCTTCTGTAATAAGTAAATTAAAAAGTTATAACTACATTTAAATTGGACTATTTGAAACTTCTAAATTGATCTTTTTTTTATTGTTCAAATCTGAAATTACATATTTTCATCAAACACTTATAAATTTCTTTGCATTCTTGTGCAGATTTTGACGAAGCTTATAATCTTATTTCAATAAATTCGTTGTAAAATAAAGGTAAGAAAAATGTCAGTTGATTCATCCACTTAATTTATGTTGTTCATTTTCTCAAATATTCGAATTTTATAAATATTTTATTAGTTGTTTTATAGTATTTTATAAGTTTATAATAATTTTATAGTCTATTTAATTATTACTATTATAGACTCATTAAGCAATTTGCCAAAATTTGCAGATACCCGCAATGGAATAGTTAATGTTATGGTCTTTCTTTCAGCAGTTCTTGGCTTCGATTCCTACTTTGGTTCATGGTGTAGTGCTTCGGAATTTGTTTCAAACTGCATTCCCGATTAGACAATTCTCGTATGTGGACAGGTCATAATTTGAGAGAAGACCAACTAATCGTTACTAAATATCATCGTGAGCAAAACCAGTTTTTCCTTGAATAGCGGATATCAATAAACTCGAAAACAATGTTGTTTTACTTTTGCATTCCTACGAATTATAAGTCAACAAAACGAAGTATTTTGACAAATAAAATAGGTTTATTTTATAATAATATTAATTATGTTATTATTTTATTGAAATGAAAAATATTTCATTGTATTAACAAATTCTATCACATTCTTCTCAATTTAAAAAATTTTTTAAAAAGTATTAATACATTTCCTTGAATATTTTATTACTTTATATTACCATAACACGTTAAGAAAATAATATTCTGTAAAAAATTCTTTAAAATGTATCATTATATGAGACTACGAAAACTTTCTTTTAAATAGTATTACACTTGCGGGATTATTGTAAATGAAACATATTAGTGAGATTAACAATTAAAAAATTAGAACAGTTAGACAAACAAATGAAAAAAAATTAAAAATATGCGTGAAACATCACATACTGATTAATGTATTTATTTTCTACGAAAGAAAGAGTACAAAAAACATGAATGGATAATTTTATCTTAATCTAAATTAAAGAATAAAAATAATTTCAGACTAAAACTGACTCTTTTCTTAAAATTAAATTTGTAATTAAGGAGTAATTACCTTTTAAAAAAAACGTTCACAAATTCTATGCATTCACGTACAAATATGTCATTTTGTCATGTATGTTGCGAAGTCTATATTTTTGGTGCATATAATACATAAAACTCATTCTCTAAAGCAATATTTTAGTGGATTTAAGCTAAAAAATGTTATGTTTTAATCATTTGTTGATTACATTGATTTTATGTATAATAAACTAATAACAATATCAAATAATTTCAAAATAAATCGAGGAATAACTTACTTAAATCTTCCTAACATAACTGAGACTTATAAGACTGAGACTATACTTAATAAATTTCCCGAAATAAATTTAATTTATTAACATTGAAAGCAAAATTCTGTATTTTTCAGATGAATTCGAAAACATAAAGCAAATACTTAACATAATTTTAGTGTTTAAGAACACGAGAAAGTGCTAAAAAATTATTTTAATTTTTATATTTTCCCTTCTTTATCAGAAAATCTCATGTCTTTACTAAATAAATTTAATTATTTTTTTTGCAACAAAACAAATGTATTACCAGAGCTCAAAAATTATATTTTTTAAAAATTTAGAAAAAGGAAAAAACGAAACATTGTGTTTAAAATAAGAAAAAGTAACTTTGAACGACATTTTTGAAAACTACATTAATTAACTTTTCTTTAATAAAAAATTAAATAACTTTTATTATTATAACAATTTTAGAAAATCTGCTTATTTGAATTGAATCCTTTTAGAAATACATGCGTTACATACTTAATAACAAAAGACCAATTGTTTTAAGGTTTTGCTGCATCTTGAATAAATTATAAAGTTATAGGACATTAAAAAGAAATTTATTTTTATAAAAGAAAATAAAGTACCTTAGTAATCATGAATCATTGTGAAACCATTGTTTCTTATGAATAATTTATATTTAATAAAGATTTAATTTATTTCATTCATTTTATATTACATTATTATTGATAATTGGATAGCAAGAGCTATAAATAAAGGAGGAAAAAAATATTCAAAACTGATAAAGCACGTTTAATAATCTTTTATGAAAATAGATATCGATTTTAATATTAAACTCAAAAATTTCCTTTTATCATTGAGTCTATTATTAAGGTAAAATTAACTATTGCTTTTTTTATTAGAACTTTTTTATTTATTAACAGAAAGCTTTTTTTTATCCGCCCTCAAATATAGTATACTATGTTTAGAAAAAGTAAGTTTGGTAATTTTTAAATGCAATATATTACGTTACATTGCATTTAGTTTTAGTAAACTGAGGCATTGTTTACACTGAAACTGTTTAAATAGCTTTAAAAATGTAAATTTTCTTTAATATCACTTAATCGACGTTGGTGGAAGTCGATTGCTTATTTGTAAACAGTTGGCAGGGTAAAGATTGGAGATGTTTCTTTCATATTCAGCTGAGTAAATATTGGCTATTAATAAGTTGAAATCGATGCAAAGCAGTGAATAAAAATGCTTAGAATCTATTTTCAGTTTCAAACGCAAGAGAATAATTTCAGTTGCAATAATTTCTTTGTCAATTGCTTTTCACAAAGTAGTTTTTTTTAAACTAATTTCTGTAAGATATAAGAAACCATCAATTTAAAAATTTAATGTACCAAAAATAGTTTAGATAAATAATTTAAAAGCAAAAAGTTAAATTTATATAACTTCTCCATAAAAATTGCCATTTTCTTGATTATGAATATATTACTTTTCAAATTAGAAAACTTTTTAAACATACTAAAATGTGTTGAAATGAATAGATTTCTTATTGTTAAAATAATATTGAACTATATTCTCTCAAATACATTAAATTGAAATGAAAAATTAAAATTTATGTTTTAATACGGAAATTTTAGGTATACGATTTAAATCGCGATTAATTACTTGGAATTTATTGACTGCGTTTTTATTACTCTAAAAATTGTCGTGAAAGTTTACATTGTAAAAATTCATATGAAAATTTTGTATAAACTTTTAAAATATAAATTTTTATAGTATAGAACTTTTACATTTAACAAACTTTTATAAAAAAAGTATTGTATAAAAGTTTATATTGAATGTATTCCTATACAGGTAATATATAATTAAATTCTTAAATCTAAGATGATATTACTTCCATACATTAAATTCAAACTTTGACATAAAACTATAAAAATTTTAAATTTATAATAAAACTAGTGTTCCTTATTATTTATTCTCGAAAAAAAATTTAATTTAATTTTAGAAAGAAATGCATTTTTAATTGTGTTAAGTTATGTATCTCAAATGTGTGCTGTAAAAATATCAAGAATCTTACGAAAATGAAATTTTTTTTTACAAAAACTGTTTAAATAAATTTAGTTTTGTTTTGATAATTTTTTAAGCATATTTAAAGGGATGTCTCTTTATCTTATTATAGTAATTATCTTCAAGAAAAATTCTAACAGTTTTGATTAAATAAACTATTGCGAAATTCGTAAATATTTGATTGGAAACGAAGTAAATGCACTTAAGAAACCGAAAAATATTCAATGAGAGACTATATACTTAGAAGATTTTAGAAAGCATTTTTGAAATTCAGTAAAATATTTATAGTTGTCTTTTAAATCATAACACAAAATATGTGCAAGATAAAACAAACGCGTTTTTTTTTTCATTACATAAATACAAAATATGCATGCCATGCTTGAAAATAAATTATAATTTTTTATTTATCTTTACTTAAGGTTTAAAATGGATCATTTTTGATCATAATTTTCATCACAATTCACACAAAATTTGGAAATTTCGCAGAACAATCGGCATACATATTTTTCTTATTTTCACTGGGAGCCCTGCAGATTTGATAAAAATGCACTAATTTTTATAATAATTTTAATGTAAAAACATAAATTTTTACTACTAACTCATAAAATAATTATTTTTTTAACAAAATTAATAATATTTTTATCTTGGAAATCTAGTTTTATGTATAGAAACGAACAAAATTCGTTTGAACCACAGCATTTTTGAATTCCCCGCAAACGATATTCTACGTAAAAAGAATGTACAAAAGTATTTCATTTCTTTTTAAATGAATTCTCGTGAAGCTCTTTCTAACAGTTGATAAAACAATTTAAAGAAATTAATTATCAGTGTAGGAGCAATGTACAGATTTAAAGTCTTTAGCATTGCATTTACACACGTATATAATTTAGTTGCTCCCTCTGTAGAAGCTTCTAGCGTGGAAACCTCGTCCATTTGCTAGAGCGGCCCAGACAAAAGCAATCCGGGTACTTCATCACATGACTTTTATCACCCAATAGGAGCCTAGCCAATGTTAGACGCCGCAACCTACTCTCAACGAAGGCGCCGCTGATCGTCAACAAACAGACAGCTGATAGCCGAAAATTCAAAGATTTTCATCAATTTCAAGCTACCCCAACCTGAAGAATAGGTAAGTAAGTTACTTTGAACCTTTATCTAACTGCATCCATAATTGTATGGCGATTAAATGGTCGTTTTAGGCCTTAAATTAGCATTTTTTGCATGCCTCTCCGCTGATGGAACTCGGAGACGAAATTCAACATGGCGACGGTTTCCCCCACTTCTCGCTTGGAGTTATCCGTTAAAATTATTATATTTTTCACGTCGCGCAGCTAAGAGCTCTCGCACGTATTTATACGCAAATAAACATACTAAAAGACTGATTTTTAGCGTATTTGACATGAAATGTGTGAATTTTAAATAAGCTTTGAACTTTTTGCGGTCGCATTGATCGTAAGCGATTTGGCGGGTTGCGCCAATTACTTTCTCAACATTTTCGTTACCGTTTATTTAACATTCTCAAGTTCATTAAACCAAAAATTTTTAATTTATAGTTAAAATTTTTTTAACCAAGATTCTTAAGAGTTTTGTCTATATAACTGTATATTCAGATAAGCTTTAGAATAATTATATATTTTTATTTCGATTTTATAACTTGGACGAGTCTGACTTTAAGCGAGCTGGTTTTCGCATTGGAATAACTGACCAATGTTTTGGCGCTTTTTATTAACATAAAATACAATTAATGACCTAATCAATTATTATAGAGGTCTTCGGAGTACTTTAAGGTAGTGAAAAATATAGTTTTTAGATTTTTATGATGTTTAGTTTTTAAACTGCGAACTTGATTTCGGAACTTTGAAAAAGTCGCAAAGTGTCGGAATGCGCAGTAGTACAGGTAAGGTGTTTCAGCGCATCTGAAAAGGTCAGGTTTCTAATAAGTTTAACGATATTATTAACCTCGTTATCGTTAACTAATAGAAAAAGTGTGCAACATTATATAAATTATATATATTTTTTTAAAAAAAATTGCATTTAAAATAATTTGTATTAAAAATTTCGGAGGCAATGTTCTGAATTGCTTTTTAGACAGAATTGAAATTTCTTATCGATGCAGAGATAAAGAATTAAAAAGATTCGATTACTTTTTATTATTTAATATAAATTTTATATAAATGTAAAGCTTATTTTTAATTTTTTTCCTATTTTGAATTTGAATTTAATTTTTCTCGATAGATATCGTTTAGAATAATTTTTTAAAATTTTGTGTGTGTGATCATCGAAAAGAAATTGCTTTTTATTTCATCAAAGTGGTATTTATAAAAGTGTACTTATGTTTCATTACGTGCTTACTATAATTTGTATGATTCGTTTTGTGATAACCATCTACATTTTTAAGCTTGCGTTTTTGTATCAGTTTTCTTTTCTTTCCTTTTTCGTTCGTAATCCTAATTACTTCCAGTAGTGATCTCTTTGGTAATTATCTATTCCTGTTGGTTTGGATTTTATTTCCTATATTTTTACTTTTTGTACTTTTTTTTCAAATTCATTAATATTTTTATTTATTTATATTTTTATTAATTTTACAATAAAACTTTATGATTTTAACAAACTTTCGTTACTTTCTAAATTGTTCTCATAAAATGTATAAGATTTCTTATTCATCATTAAATTATATATTTAATAATTTTTAACATACATAGGCATACATTTTCGTCACTCTGATTTTTACATATTTTTTTTTCATTTTAAAAATTTATTGAATTTAAACTAAATATTTTTTTTAATTTTTGGGAAATTTTTAAAATGGATTTTCTGTAATTTCCATTTGTGTTCTATTTTTAGATGCCTTTTTGCATCATTTTTATTTCTGAATCAGTTTTTTTCCCTGTGAAATCTTTATGAAATTCCTTTAATAAAAAAGCAATAATTTAGGTTTTTCTACGGATTGATAGTTTAATTTTAATTTTGTCTAGTTTTTATAAATTTTGAAATGTTTGCATTTTTACGATCTCTTTCAACAATTTCATATTCTTAAAAGATATAACTCAAACAGTTTGAAGAGAAGATGCAATAAAAATAAACTTCATTAAAATCCGTAAGTTTCAAATGTTTTTTTACCGTTTTTTTTCCTTTTTTCGTTAAATAATGATGTATAATTTTGAAATATTAAAAACTCATAATTAAAAATTCATCATTAAAAATTAAAAAGTCATAGAAATCTCGTTTATTATTTATTTTACTTGCTTTTAATAACGAAATATTTATAACTTTTAAGATTTTTACTTTTAATCATAAAAAACATTTATCCTCAATAAAGTAAAATAATGATGAAATACGTTTAATACTGTCCCAAAGAAATTATTTCAATTTCAGAATAACTATAGCCTATATTTCAGTCTAAATTGTTCATTTGATCTGAATTTCACGAAAAATTTCAAAACCACCTGGGAGAAAATAGCATGATATACTTCCGTCAAGAACATTTTTTAACAAGAATGATTTTATCTCAATACGAATTTAAGATTCTGTTTGTAATGATACCTATTACATCAAACAATATTTTGAAATATGTAGGAAAAATTCTTAAGAAATTGAGATTCTGAATCCAATGTTTATGCAATTTAACAATTATTTCAACTATAAGTACTTTTAGTTGGAAAGCATATGGTATGCTGAAATCATATCTAAAGTAAATTGTTTCAATTAAGTGATTAATTTATATATATTATTAAAAACACGATGGCATTTTAATTAATAAAAAGGCGGTGGCATACAGATAAATTTATATTCTATGTCTTATTATCTACATTGTACAATTATTCGTTTATTGAAGTAATTCAAACATAATTGTTCGCACAAGTATTTTATTTTAATAAAATCACTTGAATTTGAATTTTCATTTACATCTAATAGCACACATGTAACTATTTCTAAGTATAAACCAATTCTAATACTAAAAATCTACTAGGAATATTCGTAAAATTTATTCATTTTTGTCTCTATGCTCAGAAATAGAGTTTTCAGTTTGAAAAATTGAATAAAAAAATAAATGTATTATACCTTGAAAGTTAGTTAAATGCAAACCAAATGAATACGTTTTCCAAATTTTAAATAGAACAGTTTCTCTTATAAATTAGATTTTTAATGAACATAATAATTATCTTGAATTATATTATAAACAAAAATGATAAATATGCATAAATTATTTAAATTTTAAAATTAATATTACATTTAAAAATATTTAGCTTTTAATCTTTCGACTAAGACTTTCACACCCTATTTCAGAATACAGTTTTATCAGAAAATGAAAGAAAAAAAATGTAACTCATTAAAAACAAATGTAATGATCTAGAATTACAAAAGCTTATTAAAAGAACATAAAATTAAATAAAATGCTTTGTTTAACGCGCGCGCGAGCGAGGAGTCAAATATTTCGTTTAAACATTACCAACATTACGTCTATATTTCACTTAAAAATGTCATTAAAAAGATTAAAATTGAATCAATTTAATGTTCATTTAACTTTTGGAAATGAATTATTTTTCAACTTAAGCATTTTGATTAGCATATTCTATAAATTATTTCAAATTAATTTTGCAAACCGTATAAATTCAACAATGTTTTGAAAATTCCTATAATTTGATTTAAAAAATATGCCTTAAATAATATTACATCTTATATCTTTACTAAAAATATATTTTTGCAATTCTCCTTAAGCATCTCTATTATAAAAGCATTAGTATTAAAACGGTTAAAATTTCCTAATTTTTTTAAAACAGTTTGCTATTTTCTTTTTAATTATGCCGTTACTAATTTCTGTTTGCGTGTGAAATCTGTGCGAAAAAATAAAATTTGTTACTTTAGTTTTTTTTTAAGTTTATTATCACTTATCGATAGACACTGACTTGGTGCTGATTCATTTAAAGCCAAAAGTGTTCACGTATAGTTTATCAAATCCTGATGACGTCAAAAACCGGGGTACAAAGTGCACAAGAAAAAATACTTCAAAATACAAGTCTGTTTATTCCCTTGATTTTTTAATCGTTATTTTGCAAATACAAGAATGTACTTTTATCAAATGATAATTCTTATCAGTTACCGATATAAAAGCAAATCCACTTAAACTACTTTAATCTAGATCAGATTGATATTCTGATGCATAACCGCGAGTTCCATATTTTTCTGCTTCATGACGTCGTACAAACAAGGGTTCGAGAGAGTAATCACTTAAAATCAATTTAAAAATAAATTTATGCAATAAATCAATCATTATTTTTCACATTTCGAGATGAAGTATTGTAGATAATTTTTGAAGGAGAGCTTTCATTAGCTAAGAATAGCAAAATTTCAACCCTGTGTTCGTGATGACATCGGACTCATTTTATTTTCTTGATTACTAACTTTCCTATTTCGTTTTTGGCCTTTGGAATTCTAATATTTATTGATTAAAATTAAAAATGTAAAAAGAAACTCTGAAATCTCCATTTATAATAGAAATGGTCAAATTGAATCTAAAATAAGAAATATATTTTCTTTTAAATGCAATTCTACGTAATTTAAGTATTTAAAATGTGGACTAAATCGTCCAAATGAGAAATAACAGACTGTGGAAAATGAAAACGACCCCATTATTGAATTTAAAATTTTTTATGCTTGTGATAACAGGCTACTGTAACTTTTTAGAACTATTTTAAATAAAAAAGAGTGTTTATCATACATAAATAAATGTATAAATAGGTAATATATTATTTAACTTTTATGCGTCTCTTATATGCATATTGCTATTTTTTGAAATATTATTCAATATAATCCCAATTTCCTCTTATTATATAAAACGATGTTGATAACAAATTTATTATAGCAACTGGTTTTGTTACAAAAATAGAAATTGTTTTAAATTTACTTTAACTTGTGCATGCGCTAGTGTGTTGAAATGCAAGAAATCTCGCCACATCTAGCAATATAAATTTGACGCCATTACTTGACTGCATACTTCCGCTCTAAAACGATGTCCCAAGAAATGAAATTTGCAAATGTTTCAATCGTTTCGCGTGACGTTTTCGTATTAAATGGATGCGGAATTGCATATTTATTTCCCTCTGGAAATAGTTTATCGCGATGGGGAAATGCTGCAGACGCGTCATCGACATCAAATACTGTCTGTCGCATCAGCTGCGTCGTAAAAAGAATGAGAGATCAGCTGTTTCTTCCACTTTACCCATCTTATCCCTAATTAGAAGCATTCTCTTGTCTGGGAATTGACAAGGAAAAGGTCACAAGTGAACATATTTCGTTTTACAAAATCGAACGTAAAAAAATTGTTTCAGCATTGCGTTAATTTAGAAATTTAACTGTTATATTTTCAAACCACAAGATAAAATAAAGTTTAAAAAACTTCCATAAATTGCATGAAGTTGTTATTCAAACTGAGGATTTAAATACAAAACTAGCTTTAAATAGTTTGAATTCCAACATGATTCATTAAAATTTTTTATATTTTTGATATCTTCAATCGTGCAAATTCTTTACATTAAAATAATAATAATAATGTGAAAAAATATATTTTAATATTAAAAGTTTTCAACTGAAGTAAAATTTAGAACGAATCATGTCAAATATGAAACACAAAATAGTATGTTTTTCAAAATTACTAACGAATAAAAATCCATCAAAATATTGTTAAAAATTAGGGTTTTGTTACATTAAATAAATATTTTAATATTGCAATTTATATATGTGTGTGTGTTAAATTTTTCTTCCGAAATACACTTACAGATGCATAGAGAATCAGTTTGATTTTAAAAAATTAGTAAAGAAAATTAATAAAAAATATACATGCAGTTATTGGTGATTAATTTCAAAAAATTCATTTGGAGTCACTAGGAAATTCAACATATTTATAATGCGATTATATAAAATAAAGTTACGTATAAATTAACACATTCTATTCAGTGAAATTAATATTATCCTATGTTAAATTAACATTAAGATTAAATAATTTCTAATTGCTTAAAAATAATATTTTTTTAAAGAAAACTACTTTAAGTGATGGAAGAAAAGTATTTTTAGAAAATACAATGTTTTTCTTTTGGTTAGAATTGAAGGATTCTGTTGTTCTATTACGTTGTTTTTCCAGCTACATAATTCTGCAAAACGAATGAGGTAAATGTACCCAATTGTCTTGTATTTTTTAATCGTGGTCGACATCTTATTTTGCTACTTATTATATTATTTACTGCTGCAGTTTTATGTTATTAATGTAAAGGATTAAAAGAAAATACAATTGTATACATATCATATATATACATAACATGATATATATATATATATATATATATATATATATATATATATATATAGTATATATATATATATATATATATATATATATATATATATATATATATATATATATATATATATATTTGCCATCAATCATCTATTATTTGAATTTATTAAGACATTTATTTTCTGATATTGATGATAAATGAAACGTTTTAAAAAGTAAGGGGGGGGGGAAAACGGTTACGAAAGAAATTAATTCTGACAATGACCCTGCATCGCGCTTGTCCTCAAACTGTTACCGGCGGTGCCACCCTTCGCCGATCCCCTCCAGTCGAGTGGCGTCAGCGGGTCTTTCTAAATGCTGCCACGGGAGACACTACTTTGGCACGTCCCGCCTAAAATTAGCCCCCTGGATCCCCTTGACACGCGGCCAGGCTACTCAGAGCGCGTGCACTCGCTTTTTTCTCCCTGCATTCCTCTGGGGGCAGACGACACCACTTCATGCAACATGTTATTGAAAATCTACAAGGAAATGATACCTGTTATTGAGTTATTTGTGTGGAAAAAAAGAATTAACGCACGCTGCTATAGAATAACTATAAAAAACTTTGAACTTAACTTAGTGTAAAACTTTTTTGTAAATTTTTATTTGATTAAATAATAACTGAATGTTTTTCTAGCTAATAAGTAAATTTAAGTTTTAATTTATGCGTATAATTAACTTGCTGTTATTAGAATTTACTGTTAGTGTAAATAAATACAATATGGAAACATTCTTTTTTTTATTTCCTGTCCCATTAAAAAAATGAATTATTGAATTGTTTTTTAAAATGTAAAAAAATAGAATATAGACGTGAGAAATGTTTTAACTCGTGTTCATTTTGTTTCGTCATGCCAAGTATTTTTCCTTTTAACGAAAGAGAATTTTTTTTTCTAACTTTAGTTGTACAAAATTTTATGACAAAAAATTTATTTCCTCTAGTAAAAATTATAGTTAAAGCATAAATTTTTTTTAATTAATGTTTTTGTTTTATTTTATTAAAACTTTGTATTCATATAAATGGTAGATACTTTTTAATTAATATAATTGATTTTACTTCATTATTTTTAACTCATATAATTCAATAATGATTAACTTATTTTTACAAATAGCAAAAATATAAGGAAGATTTAAAAACATTCGAAGTTATATTAAAATGATTAGTGCACACAGAATGTACACTAATTATTTTAAGAAAACCGTTATATCTTTTTCTTTCGTTAGCTTTATGTGTAAATTAAAAAGATCAAAATTATTTGAAAATGTTAAAGAAAACATGAACGAGCAAAAGTAGCTGAATGGTACCAGTTTCAAATTTGATTTCATTCAGATAGTTACTTAAGCAATAATATACATTCTTTAAAAAAGTTTGCGAAAGAACACGCGATTGAGCCAAAATACCTGAATGATAACATTTTCAAATTGGTTTTATTCGACTTAACATTCCTTATTTTTATCAGTATATTTTTTTAGTAATTTACTTTTTTACGTGGTTTTCAAAACCACAGCGATTTTATTTTGTTGTATGGAAAATATAGCTGGAAAAAAATGCATTGGCAAAATTATAAGTATTTCTTTAGAAATTTAGTAATTGGAATTTATTACTTTTTCTGTACTTTAATTATATAATTTATTAAAGTAATATTTTGTGAGCCATAAAAAGATAAACACTAAAATGTTTTTTGCATGTGCTTTTTCCTTCGGTTTTCATTGAACAAAAATAAACTTAGTATGTAATTAGTATTTGTGTGCACACATTTTAATGTATAATAATATATTGCTGGATAACTTATTTTGTTAGCTCATAGTATATTATTATATATTTTGTTCAAAATAATTCTCACTATATTAGTGCATAAAATCTTTTGGGTATTCTCTGTGAACATTCATATGTAAAACAAGAAAAAAAAATCAACACATCAGTGCAATTTAACTATGTAAATTGTTTCAAAATTTTTTTAATAAATGAAAATATAAATCAGTTTAAAAATTATGTAAGCTGAAATGTATCTTTGAATATTAAAAAATTACCAATAAGAACAATATGAATCATTTAAATATTAAGAAAGATTGTCAAAGTATCAAATAATATATAAATAAAATGAGAAAATTAAAAGGTGTAAAAAAGGATTAAGTTAATGTCGAAATTAACGTCAGGATGATTAAGAAAGATATTTAGAAAAAGAGTTTAGTAAAAACTTGGCTCTTCCCATAAAAGAACAAAAAAAACTTTTTTTTCAATTTATATGTATAAAGATTTTAAAAAGTAAATAATACACAAGTTAAACTCTTTCTAAATTCTTCGAAATAATGGGACAAAAATTAAAGACGTTAAAAAATTTTCATAAATAAAAAAGAGATAAACGGAAGTTCTTTAAGTAAACAATACAATGCACAATAGATACCTGCACGTGCGGTGTAAAACTATTAAGAAATGCTAACATAATTCAAATAAATAAGAAATTAATAAAATTGTAAATTTGTTTATGTGTTATGTGTGTGTCATACACTCACACTCACACACACACACATATATAATGAGTAATACTTTATTACAAGATCAAATATTTGAATGAAATGTTGGTAATCTTAATTCAGCTAAAAGGATTTTCGTTTCTTACTATACAATAAAAGAAATTTTAATATAGAAAGAAAAGGAAAAAATCAAAAGTAGTCATATATTTTAAGAAAGAACAATTGATATAAGAATTTTAACCACAACTATATTAATTACTGTACGAAGCATATAAACGATCATGATACAATTATTTGTTGATTTTAATTAAAGAAAATGTAATTGAGATTAAAAATAAAATGTTTGTTGTATTTAAATATTGCATGTGAATCAATTTACAAAAAAAAAAAGTTAAGTCTCAAAGTATTATACTAATGTTTATTATTTAAAAAAAGAAAGAAAATTCGAATTCATTCACATTAATTTTTAAAAATACCTTCGTACATGAATGCTCATAGAAATCAAATTATATTACTAAAACCTTAACAGCTATTCTTAAATTATTATTACTATTTTTAAAACCATCTAACCGAACTGGCAGCTGACAGTTAGCACTTTGGTCTTCGGTTTCTCAGTTCCTGAGTTCGAGTGCCTTGGGTTTGGATGTTTGTAGTGGTTCCGAATCCACTTTAAGCTCAAGTCCCGGTCTACTTAGCCCTCGTGAGCCAAAAATTGAGCGATAAACATATTTAAGACAATGTAGCTGTAGAAATATTCCCAAATTAGTATATTTGGTGTATGAACCGTTTCTTATAAGATCAGATTGAATGAGACATCAGGAGGCAAGTGTCAAACAATCGATATAAATTTTTGATGTAAACTTATTGCAAAGTATAAGAAAATAAAATAAGTAATTTTGTTGAATGATTAATCTGCAAATAAAAAATGTATTTCATATTTTAAAGGTGAATAGAAATTTTCGAATAAAGTGCCTTCGTGCTCTAAAATTTTAATTTTTTTACATGTTCTTTTTCTATTTTTTCATAAAAAATTCCTTCCTTTTGAATATAAATGTATTATAATTTGTAATAATTCTATGTATTAATACTCAGGAGTTTATAAAAATTCTTCTTTATTGCAACTAAACATTTTTTAAAGAACAAAGAGTTTGTTTTGCATTAAGATTATTATTCTACTTTGCGTTGTTTTGCAACACATGCGTACAGTTTACCTTGCATAACGATATTTACCTGTCCCGACAGTCTTTTATGAGCAAATTTAAAACTTTTTTCATTCTTATTTTCCTACATTCTCTGTAGCGTGAACCTCTCTTACTATTGTGCTCGGACATCAATTTTTATTTTTCTGTCCATCGAAGGTTAACTGCCAACCGGGAGTATCCCGTTACAGCGACATTTCTTTTGAAACTGCCACGTTCTCCTTGAATTCCTAACCCGATGCGAAACGATATATCGTCGCTGCGATGTCGTAAGACAAGGCCATGGCAAGGATGTTCCTTTTTACCCGTCTTGACCTTCGAGCGCCGCGAAGTCAGAGAACTATTCCAGGCACGTTCCTGTCGGCAGATTCTTGACAAATGCGACCTCATCAAGTATTCAAAAAAGGCAGTTACGCATTCGGAATGATGGCTTTTTTTATGATTCTGAAATTTAGGAGCGACAACGGCTTTGAAGAGCGCGCTTGACCTCAGGTGGATGGCGCGGAGCATGTGCGTGAATTGGGAGCTATTCCTCGCTCGAGCCACTCTCTGCATCTCCTTGTAATGAACAGCTTTGGACTCGATAGTGACGGCAAAATATGCACTTGAGCATTCTTCTTTTGTTATGATGATTTATTACTTAATATAAGACTTTTTTCTTGAATTTTGACAGCAATTGCGAACTAATGTTGGCAATTCCTTTTAATAAATTCTTTTTTCTTTAATAGACTGCTACTCAATTAGAGGATTCTCATAAAGTGGATAGTTGTTTCCCCCTTTTAATTGCCTTAATAATATTTATTATCATTGTTTTCCTTAGGCAATTCTCTGCTCTACAAAATATACGATTTATATAATCTCCATCAGATTTCTAATGACATCAAACGGCATTTCTTTTGTCGTGTCTTATTGAATAATGTTATTTTAAACTTGATTAGCTTGAATCACAAAGCAAATATTAGTGTAATGCTAAATTTTTAATTGAGATTAAAATCGTTGTACTGGAATACGTTTGAATGTAAAGTATTTAGGTGAAATCCTTTTTTTAAAATTTTATTCTCAAAAAAATATAACAGATTTTATTTAGTTATTTTCTTTTTAAAATGGCTTCAGCTGAATATTTAGAAATCTAATGCAAGTATTTATATCTTGATTAGAATGTTTATGTTTTTATGTAAGAAATGTTGACATTTATTTTATTTAGAGAAGAAACGTTTCATAATTTGTTTCTATTTACAAATAATAGGTCGTATCTTTTCTTGGAAATAAATAAAAATGAGAATTTATATTCAGTTAAAATATTTATTTCTTTCAAGTTACATATCTGTTATTATTTGCAAAAATTGATCGATGATTATCTTAAAATGGTCAGTTTTTTTTATCGATATTTTGTAAATTTATCGATTAATTTTTTTTAGTCACAAGAAAACTTATTGTAAAATCTTCACACTCGAGATGTGCAAAAGTTACGGATTGGTGCAATTGTCTTACATCAGATCTTAATTAACGTTCATTTGTGATAAAATGCAATGTTTTTAACACTGAATGGATAAAAAGTATTTATAATATCAATGAACGAAAAATTTCGAAAGAAAGGGAATTTGAATAAAGAATAGATAAATTTTTAATATCTACTAAATAACTCTAACAACATTATAATCTCCAATATAATAACAGTTCTTCTGTAGTTTTAAATTGATGGATCCATTTGACATACATTCTGGGATAGACATTTCTTCTGAATGGGAAAACAAATATCACCACCATTTTCAATAATAAACTTAAAATAATTATAAAAGTTGTTAAATTTATTGACTCATCTGATTGAATTATACAAATAAAGAATCTTCTTTTGACTCGTTTTTTATTAAAATTAATCACCCAATTAAAAAAACTTTGCAATGAAATGCTAAGGGGAATTAAACTTTACAATCTTTTTCAAAATTATTTTCTCAACACTTAATTTAATTAGTTATTTTTTTATTTCTGACGGGAGATTAGTGAAATAAAGAATTCTTACTTAAATTAAAATATTAGGTTTTAATATTAAAATTTAAGGATATGAATTACGCCAATTTAGATATATATTACTGCTCATGCATCCTTATTTACTTTTAAATATCATAAAAGACTGAATTTTCTGGTGAGCTTTTATGGAAATTATTCATTTGAGCAGTCAGAAAAAATATGCAACAGTATTCGTTTAATTATTACCATATTAGACGATAATGAACAAGATAAAACGAATAATTCTCTCTTTCTCTCTCGTTAGTAGTTTTTTTAAAATTTATAAGTTACTATTCAGGTAATATACATTTGCCTGCAAATTTATAGAATTGAAGCTGAATTTTTTTGCTGACTTTTATCATTAAATAGGAGAGATTTATTCAAAAAAACTAAATTTCGAAACTGTAAAAATATGTATTTAAATTTAAATAATTAGTGTAAAAATATTCGAATGTTATAATAATTTGAAATAAATTAATAGGATTTTATAACGTGGAAATAAAATGAATATCATAAATTTTGATTACAATATTATATCTGTAAAATATTTATCATATATCTCAATGGGTTTTCAACTGTGTTTTAGTTGGCTTTGACGGAAGACGTAAATATTTAAATATAATAAAATCGTAATATTTAAAACACACACACACATTTTTTCTATGAGGCATTATAAAATGCGTAAAGAGTACTTTTTTTAAGACTAAAATCTATGATTCTTTTGAATGTTTCACAAAATGCGCATGAATTGATATTTTTCAAAAGAGATAAATGAAAATCATTAAGTAATATAACTTTTAATGCACAAATTAGCAACCCTTAAATTCTAATCCAAAGTTTATTCACCCAAGGTATTCTCCAACAATGATCCAAAGGTGTTTTAAATCGGTTTTTTTTTTCGCGCGGTAAAAAAAAAAATCTGTAAGTGCATTGAAAACTTTAAGGGAGAAGAGAATTTTTTTTTAGAATACGAAATAACTTCATATGAAGCGATCTCCGAGAGAATCAGCGAAAATCCTCTTTTCAATGATACAACAAACAAATCTCATTCAAAACCCACCGTTGCGTAAAAAGAAGGTTTCGCGCTCCACTGCCCTAATGTTTTCGCTGCCCTTGCAAATTCTCGCCAAGCAACGGCCTCAGCCAAACACTAGCACCAGCAAAAAGAACAAAGCTTCCACACATACATTTATCCACTCATACATACACGCGTGCAAAGACTGCCTTACCTCCCTCCCTCCAACCCGATGCTTTATTTGTTTTGCTTTTTTTATTCCTTTCCCCGATTCTCCTTTTCTTTTTCCACTCTTCACACAACTACACATTCCCATCGTATCTCTTTATTTATGGCAAACCTCACGCGGTTCTTTACTGTTGGCGATGGTTTTATCGCCTTTTGGCGCAAACGGAGAGAGAATTCGGAGTTGGGGAAAATTTTTGGAAGGGGGAAAAATTCGCTGATTCAGTGTTCCGTGGATCTGTCTGTGAGTGAGGATGCAGCGCGTGCGTCTCTCCGCTCCCCGGGGTCAGGCGAGAACCGGCGAAATGTGATGGTGACAGGTGTGTTTCTGTTTTGGATTTTTATAATTCTCTCTTTGAAACGGATGTGTTGCGGAGGTTTTCTCATCATCGTTGGCGTTCACATGTGCTTGTTCACGTCCCACTTGGATATTTAGCGATCGCGTGTTTTTATAGTGTGTGTGTGTTTTTTGTGCTTCGTGTCCTTTTCACTAAGGTGTGTTTTTTTCTAGTCAAGACTCAATTAGGATAATTGGATATACACAATGAAGGTAAGTGCAAAATTTAAGCAACTATTTGCATGGATTATAAACTCGTCTTTAATTTTTAATTCCAAATTTTTTGTTTAAAATTTGTCTAGTTAAGAGAAATGTTTAAAATCCTTGTTACAGAAAAATATACTTTTTTTAGATATTTTTTTATGGAACTGAATTTTTAAAATGCATTCTAATCCAGACTAATATAATTTAGAATTTCGATTCGAAACTAAATTTTATCTTGTTTACAACTCTTATTTAACAAATTAAAACTCGTCTCTTTACTTTTGAATGACTCAAATTCATGTGAACTTTTCATATGCTGCAATTTCTAGTAAATTTCTAAAATAGTGATCAAACTTAGTTAAGAGATAAAATATATAACATGATAATCAATTAATGATAAAAGAAAAAATAATCGCCAATTAATAATTTTTTATTCAATTTTATTAATAAATTTTTGTTTATAATGTAGAATAAAATATACAAACGAAAATTATTATAATTTAATTATTTCTTATCATATTTACGTTTTCCAAAATTAAAAGTCACTAAAATCTGAGCTATGCAACACTGCTACAGAGACTCAATATATGAGCAAATGATTGTTACAATCTGTGTATATTATTGCATATTTTCTTTGGCTACAAAATCATTTAAAAATGAATAGTAATGTCTTGTGTCGTATGCACTTGAAGTACATCATAAGTATCCATCACAGAATACATCAAAGGCTTATAGATATGCGTAAAAGTTTTGCAAGTCTATCCAATCACTCCAGATGTAAACTTAATTAGTAATCGATAGAGTTGTAACCTTCTTTCGCCCCGGGAGTATGTTTATGTCCTGACGTCACACTTTCTCCTTCAGCCAATCGGCGCTTCGGAACGACACATCTAATCTCGTTCATTATTCTATGTATATCTTTCTACCGCATGCCTTCATTCATTCAGAGGTAGGGGGAAATTCTCGATTTTTGATAAGATATGTGCTTGAGGGGAGGGGGTGCGGTGGGAAAGAAAACGGAGAGGGCGCGCTGCTCTTCCAAGGACGCGATATCGTATGGGTTGGATGCTGCTGAGAGTGGGGAGGAGGGGGGGCATGCGATTGATCGCAGCGGAAATTGAACAACGGGGTCACGTCCACAGCTTTACGATGCCGCCCGGGTATGGAGTAAGTTTATTTACTCAGAATCACAAGCTCCCACTTCTTTTATTACGTTCGCAGACTGAAAATTCGTTTTGGAAAAATGTGTTCCGTTTTACTATTTGGAATAAATTGTCTAACTCAATTTGAAATTCGCCGCAAGAATTTTATAAGGTTAACCAGATTTAATGATCAGCTTAGATTGATATATATAACAATTATATTAGATCCACAAGGTCAGAAATTTTGTAATTCTGTATTCTTAAATTCCTTATAGTAGTGTGTTTCCAGTCACCCAATTTGGCCGATCGTAACTCCTAAATACAATACTCTGGCGTCGTAATTTTAAATCTCCGTCGAATGACGAAGTTGATACCAAAGCTGTCATTTTTCTTATTTAATAGTAACTAAAGGATTGATATAGCTGCACCAGAGAATTAATTATCTAGTTTTAGCCACAGGAATAAGAACCCATTGTCCTCAGCATTAAGGTTAATATTTATGTCGTGAGTTATTTTTACATCTAAAGATAAATGCTTTTTATTATATAATATTAAAATTTTTCAGATAATGTTCTCAAAGATAAATAGATCATGATAAGATAGATTTAGATTACAGACAGTAGACGAAGTTCTTTTTTTCATGCCTACAAACCAATTTTTGATAATAGTTTAGTATAGTTTATTTTTAAAAACTTTATTCTGAATTATATTTTACACCTTGATTTCAAACTTATAATTTTCTAGATTCCATTCTTCTTATTCATAAGTAACTGGGAATTTCTTGTTTCCAAGATTCTACTAGATTTAAAGATATTTATTACGATATATATTTCATTCTCTAATATTGTAGCATAAAATTCCTTATAGAGATTCTGCAAATTCTAGATTCTACAAACGAGCATACTTCAGAGACTGCCCTTTTGTGAAATCTTAGAATATTTAAAATTTTGGAGTTATATATTCTTAAAGTGTTGCTTCCACTTCTATTTTATGCAGTAGTAAATACTATGTAAAATAGATAAATAATATGTAATTATAATTATTTATAAATAGGTGCATTTAACTGGTAATGTAATATTTCCACTTGGTATTTGATTAATTTTCCACTCTTCCATATCGGAAGGTTTTGGGTTCAAATCTGGAAGATAATCATCAATATTATGTAACATTTCCTTCTTCAGAGATTTTCCTTGAACGACTGTTAATTTGTCCAAAGATAATTCTAATGTTATGCAATCAAAATTTAAATTTTAGATTTAAAATTTAATAAAATTTATAGATTTAAAATCTTCTTAAGTTTAAACTGCTTATAGCACTGAAAACTCGAATACTCCAAAAAATGGGGAATGGTAAAATTGTAATTATCTTGGATTTTCATTCTAAATTCTCTCGGGAATCTCTTTTTATATTCAGCTTTTATCATGTGTAAGCGGATTTTTGCGAGCGATCTGCTTATATTTTTTGTAATTTCTGTCTCAGCCGAACTCTCCTCTTCTTTAATCTTCTTTCATCCGTGGAGCAGATGATACTCGGGATCCCCTATCAATAACGGTGTGGAAATATCTACACGAGCGACGACGGAGAAGTCCCTGAGGCGTTTTAAAAGCTATCGCAAATCGTGCACGTCGCCCGACAGGAAGAGGAGGCTTTTCAGGACAGCACCCCTCGGGGGTGGACAAAAATCCATTTCCCGCGCATCCCATGCCTCCCTCGCATCACTGACACTTCCGATGCGCACTCATGGATTCTCTCTTTCCTCCTGTGGGATGATTTGCTTCCCTCCTTATCTCTCTCTCTGTCAGCATCCCCCCTTTTTTTCCATTTTTCTTTTCAAAATCTATTGCGAATCCTTCTCCTCTCCCCGTTCTCATTTTGTATAGCAGACGAAATCTGGAATATCGCTTGCCAAATGTGAAGCGGGGGTGTTTGTATGTGCAGTATGCATTTTGCTTGCTTTGCTTGATATTAAAAAAAAAAAAGAATGGATAAAAATCCAGGGTTGATCTGAAAAGGATGAGGGAAATAGTTTTGAATTTAGCCCTTGAATCATTGAAACTTTTCCATCCGTTTTTTCCTGAAATATATTTGATTGAATTTTATTAATAAAATATTACTTTTTTTTCCTGCGAAAATAATGTCTGTGAGAATTTTCCAAGCGTACTTAAGATTAGTCGGAGTAATCTGCTACTAAAGAATATTTCTATTAAGGTTCATAGTTTTACTTCTGCATTTATTTCTAATTAAGATATTTGAAATGTAAACATCCAAAATAAAACATGTACAATCATAAGCATTTTACTTCGCGAAGAACAGATATCAACAATGACGTTAGTCGATCACACAATTTATTTATTGTATGTTGTTTATCTTGGTAGAATTTGGTGACTGTTTTTTACAAGTTTGAAATATAAGTACGTTTCCTTATTATAAAGGTATAACTAATTATATGTATTGCTGACATATTCAATATACGTATATTTATATTCTGCTTCAAAATCTTTTTGTTAAGCATAATATTTCTATTGCTGCAGTATCTAATTTTTGTGAAAAAGAACCAATTAACAATAAACTTTTTGGTATGAACTATAGATATTTTTTTCTTGAGTGAGATACTTGATTCATCTGTTCCAATCCAAATCTCATTTCTTTTTAAAATTACTAGCATTTTTAAGCTTTTTTGAATATTTTAATTTTAAATCATTAATAGAGAAAAGATTCATATTATAAAAGTTGTTGCATAAGAAAAACTATTTAACAAAAAATTATAGAAGCATATTTTTAAAAAGCCAAACATTTCCCACTAATGTTTTTTCCAGCAGAGAATCCCCCATATATAATGAGTCAGATTCACACAAGGAAATTCAGAAAACATCATAGTATTCTTTTCAATAGACTTGAATACAGAGGAAAGAATTCAACATCAGCCTGCATAGTAGTTAGAAGCAAGACCCAGAACCCTTTACTTCGGAAATAAATGTTCCACCGCGATGGCCTGTTTGGTTAGAGCGTCGTTCTCATTATCGGAAGATTGTGAGTTCAAACCCCAGCTTAACCGAAGTTGCGTCGTGTTCGCTAAAGGCGGCTGGGGCCCGTTAAACAAGTTGGGGTCGCAATGTCCTCCGAGTGAAATGATATCTGTGGGGGTGGCAGCCCAACTATTGGAGGTTTTCAGCTTGCTTCAAAATCATGAAGACTCCACCTGGGAATGTATGCTTGTGCAACAACGATAGTATTTTAAACATCAGTACCATGTAATCTTTATAATTTCGTTTTATTATTTAATAGTTTTAAATATTTGTTACCTGTCGCCTTTTTTAAAAATATACACTGTCATAAATTTCGCGATTGCTTTTTCCAGTGATTATTGTTTTAAAATTTCACTAACAAAATCATCTTTAGGAAATTCCAGCAAAATTTAAATACACACACACAATATATTTCCAAGATTTTCTTAAATCCTTTAAAATTCTTTTGGTTACAGTAATCCTAATCTTGTTCAATAATATCGCAGTTTTTAGAAATTCCCACCTCTTAAAATTCCAAAATACTTTCTCACGCCTTTTATTATTCAAAGGGAGATTTCCGCGCACTAAATGCCGCATAAATTCGAGCTGCGTCGCAGTTTGTTCACTGGACTAGATCGTACACGTGAAAGAAAGTCCCTCCTCTTTTCACAAAAGAGCGCACTACAACCAAAATCGCTCTTTTTTTCCCTTTCTTTTCATAATTCTTATAATCTGTCTTAGCGGCAAGCCCTCCCATAGGAAAAAAGTTCTCCCAAACTGTATCATCATCTTACGGCGGGAAGGTGAGGGAACATATACCGTTGATGACCTCCGAAGATCGTGGGAACCTGGGGGCTCTTACCCCCCTTTAAAGATCGGGGGACAGTCTTCGTGGTTCGAAAGAAGTGAGAAAGAAAAAAAAATGATTGTAGTGAATTGTGTAACACTTACTCCAAAATTACCATCGCGCCGTGAGGGAAATTTGTCGGAAAGTATACAGAGGGGGGAGGGGAGTGGTGAGTCGGGATGTGCCAGACTTGCAGGTAAATCGACTTCTTTTAAACTGCAGATCGTGCATAGAATGAGATTTGATTCTCATTACTTTTCTTCAAATGGATAAATATTATGATAAAAAAAATTCCTTTAAGTTTTTTTTTTTCTTTCATACACTTTGTTTAAATTACGATACAAGTGACAGTGATTGACTTTTTATTTTAAAGGGATTACAATCTATTACTTATCTTGACAAAAAAAATTAATATGTATAAACATAAGTTATATTTCGCATGAAAAAAGATACAGATAATTATTTTAAATTATTCCTGTTATTTTAATAAATTGAGGTACACATATACAATACTCTTTTCACAATTTGTTTTTTTATTTATTTGGTTATTACCGTCGATTCGAAGTTATTTCAAACTTTCTGCCGCTTTGCAATTTGTGATACAATTGACGACAGATAGTTTTGTTGAATATTTTTCATCTAATTTATATATAGTTATAGTAGCTAAAAGGCGCATACAGCTGTGATAGACTATCATTATTACTATTATTATTTTGCTACTCTATGAATATGGCTATCTATTTGGGACAAGATTAATCACCATAGATTGGGTGAAGATTAATCACAATGGATACTCTTGGTATAAGTTTTGTAGTTAAGAATGTTGGAGTATATGATCCAAATGAAAATTATATAGCGTAATGCTTAATTGAGCATCAGATGAAGCTAATATTAAAAACCATTAGTCCAATAGTGGTTTTTCTGTCCGAACCAAAAATATTCTCGCTCCCAAAACCATGTTTATGACGTACCTTGTGTAATTCAGAATACGTTATACCATGGTTTCAAAAATGAGACAAAATTCTTCTAATCACATTTTATTCCATCAGATCGACACAGACTTAAGAGTCATTAATTTGTGTTCCTCAGTACATTGAGTTTGTATTTAGTCCCTCAATTTTTTAAAACCTGTTGCTTTAAAAGATATTGCACATAATATAATTTACCGTACATGTTTCTAAAGAAAACATTTCAGTTCAAAATTGTCTTGCTATTAAACTTTATTGAGTATTTCCAGTAATGTTGGATTATAAGTAAGATTTGTGATTTAATCCTATATATATATATATATATATATATATATATATATATATATATATATATATATATATATATATATATATATATATATATATATATAAAGGTGATTCCTTTTCAAATGAACAGAAACTGCTATTTTCTTTAATGTTCATTATATATTATTAGGAATACTGAAAATAATTTTTTTTTATTTTTTTGGAATGGAAAATTATTTAGAATAGTTATTACCTTAAGTAATATAACTTGTATGTAGAAAATAAAGAAACTGTTTTTTGTAAACAAATGGAAGCACTTTTCTCATATATTCAATATCACATTTTTCCATAATATTTACACATTAAGGGTTTGTTCCGTAAAGCCTTTTAGTTTTTACTTCCCTCGTTCAATTGATATTAAAAAATCATTCTTTCTCTTCGACCAATAGCGATTATTTTAATGAACAAAGTCATATCAAATTCTAATGCTCTCTCTACTGATCATCCTCACAAACAAATTGTTCAGATGGATACTATTGTTGTGATACATATATACAAAGAAATAATCAATATGGTATAAATAACCGAAGCATAGAGAGGGTTATAGTAAAAAAAAAGCAGACTCCATTTGATAGCCTTCACCAACTGGTAAAGGAAGTCAACTCCCTCTTCCATTGCAACCATGGGACGTCTGGGCCTTACAACATGTAGGATCTTTTGTGACACTTTTTAACGACAGTCCGTCTTGGCTCATTGGTTTTTCTTAAAGTCGGCTCACTGATTGACAAGTGAATTGGGTTGACCTCTGTCGACACCCCCTTCCAAACACTGGGCTGTTTACTCTGTTCTCGAGGCCACTCAACTCGCGGTGGGGCAGGTGCAAAAGTGACCCCCTCCCAATCACTTTCCCCACTTCTCCCCAAGCTGACTGTGAAAGGCGGAGTAGTCGTAAAGAGGCATTGTATTCTTTGGTGTCGAAAGGATCAGCCCATGCCGCACCCCTTCGATTCCCTGCTGCATGCCTCTTCTCATTAGGCATAATTAGGTGTGGAAAAGGAAAGAAAATTGTGAATGTGTCAGCAAAGTAATTATGGGTCTAAAGCGGGACAAAGCGTATTGTTTTATCTGAATAAAAAGTTATAATTTTTTTTTCAATAATCGAATGTATTTCTTATATAATATATACTTAAAATTTCTATAATTCACGTTTCTCGTTGATAATTACACTTTCTTTTTTCCATATTTGAAAAAAATATGGAATTCTATCGTATGCACACAGTTCTATTTAGATATCGCGAATAAAAATTTATGACTTAAAGGAAGAAATGTTTTCTAAAAAAACAAATGAAAAATGTGTCTTAATCATAATTACGCTTATGCTAATCTCCAAACATTTGTCAGCTAACATGGGAAAGATCTTTAAATATACCGACATGTTTTTTCTACTAATATGCGCGCGCATTTACTACTTTTTACATTTTAATTTTGGTGCGTTTGTACTAATCGTATACCATTCATAATTGATTTTTAAATAATAATAAATATTTCTTATTAAGAATAAATAATTAGAAAATGAAATAAAAATGGCGCAAAGTGATGGAAAAGAAAACTTTTATATAATAATTTATTTGACTTTGTTTATTAACTAATATTCATCGGTTAATACTTAAGTATTATTTATTTTATTCCCATTTCACAATGACTTACCTTACAAATAATTTTTAATTAAAATAAAATTTAAAAGTGTGAATAATGCACTATTTTTAAGGTAAGTTTCTGTTTATACAAGGGAAACTGATTTAATATCTGCTTAACAAGAGTCAATTATGTTCGTTATTCATTAACTTTATATGTCCGTTTTCTGCGTACCCAAGCTTTATTCGCAATTCCAACTGCATTACAGTCTTTTCTATGACATTGTAATAAATAATATATATATATATATATATATATATATATATATATATATATATATATATATATATATATATATATATATATATCTTACAAATTCTTTTAATTTGTTTTCCTAAAAATCATTCAAAAATTATTAATAATTTATGATTTAAGTTTTGGATAATTATGTGTGAATTATTTTGTTAGTTTACATATTTTTTCTGCCATCATTTAAAATTAAAATAACGAGGAATTATGTACTCGCTAGTGTGTATATTATTATACTTAAGGTAAATGAATTTATACAATTTTAAATAAAACAAACTTCTCCCTTTAAAAAACATATGTACTAGAATGAAATATATTTGGATGTTTCCTTAATTTAAATAAATTCCGTATATTTATTCCACAAAAAATATTTTATACAGTATTTTATAATTTATTTTTATGAATTTATATGTTGGGATATAAAATTAAATAAAACTTTTATTTTTGATTGGTGGCAACGCAATTATTTTGGCTGTATAGAATTAAAATCTGAGCAAAATAGCATTTAATGTTGATTTTTTTCTATATTTTTAAAAATAAGCACTTTAAATAAACTTTTAATTTTATACAGAAATAACCTTAAAAGTATTTAAATATTTTCACTTTTAAGTTTTTCAAAATAAAATACCAAGTTCTCTTTTAACGTTGATGTTATAGAAATAATTTATAAATAAAATTAGGGAATTGTTTTGTTGCTTATTAATTCAAACTTTTAAAGAAATTTGGAAAAAATTTAAAATTTTGAAACTTTTTTTGCAGATTTGAAGCACTATAAATTATTAAGATAATTATTTTATTTTAAAATGAATGCATTAATAATGTAAGTCTGTATATTAATATGATAATTTTCATCCTGCTTTTTATTTTGGAAAGAAATGAAAGCTATTTAATCCTTCTCTATGAAAATGAAACTTATGGTTTTTTTTTTGTTCTTCTGAATGTTAGGTGGTGCATAAATTATCCATTTTCTTATGCGACTAAGAAACATAAGTGATATCAAATCATAAAGTTCGGAATAAAATCAAACATTGGATTAAAATAAATGGCCACTATATCACCACTTGAAAAAAAAAATCCTGCTGTATACACTATTTGCTGTACTAGAAACATGAAGGTATCCTGCTTTTTGAATATACTTTAATATTTCCTTAATTAAGTCATTATTATGAGTGTGTCATCATTTATTGCAATGATAAACATTCTGTGTTAAAATTAAAGTTCATTTCGTTGTAGCTTTTGAATGTCTGAGAAGTATAAGGAAATAAATTCACAGTACTCCGGTTGCTGATAACATAAAGTAAATTTGAATAGATTCATATAATATTCAGAGAAGGCGGTATATAAATACGTATATTTTTAGTGACATCTTATTTCGTGAAATAGTGAAAAGAATATAAATAAGATACAATTGCATATCTAATTTCGTAACATGCCCTTTTAGTCATTAAGCGTTTCTGAAAAAGAACCGACCTGTCCCGAAGCGTTCCTTGGAGCTTTACTGAAAGAAAATAAAAATAAAAAAAATACTTTTATATAATCTCTCTATCAAAGGTTTCAAAGAAGTATTTCTCAGAAAATCATGCTAGTGCTCCTGATAAATAAATCTTTTCCCCTTTGATCTTAAAAAGAATAAATAAATAAGTTGTGGAGGGGGAGGGAATGGGTCGGGTGAGTTTTTATCTTACACAAGATCTTGCGTGCCTGTGGTATAACTGATATAAATCTCAGATTGCAAATCCACTCCATCTTCTTTAACGTAGTCTATTACTCAAGCGTAGTTAATCGTCGGCGACGTTTGGCGCATATAAATGAGCTTTTTGGCATTGAAGGACTAATAGATTTCTGGTGCTGCACTTCGTCGAGTTTGGCGACACTTCTGTCAAATTAATATTAATTCTGTCGTAATCTCTGTCGGTGCTTGTAGATAGATAATGAGATTTTGAGTGTTTTGTTATTTGAATTCTTAGTCTTTGTTATAAAGTATACTTATAGGATCGTTTATTATAAAGTGTGCTGAAGTGTATCAATACCAAGATTTATTAATGAATTTTCATTGTCATTGGTAGCTCAGTATTAATTATATAGCTTTGAAATTTTTAAATTGGAATATAATGTTTTATTACGGGTCAAAATTTATTGATGAATGTTTACTGTTATAAGTAACTGGATAATTACAATAGCATTGAAATTATTAAAGTAAAACATGGTTTTATCAATGGTTTTCAATTTATATTTTAATTATTTGTGTAATGCTATTAATATACATACAATTATACAGATAGCTTTTATTGGTTTTTAGTCCAGTGCTTACGGATTAAATTAAATTTTATTTTATTTAAAATTTTAAAGTATGTAATTTTTATTTAATTTTTTGATGAGGTTTATTAAAAATTTAATATTTAGAGCACAAATATTAAATTATTTTGCCATTATTAAATATGTGCAGCATATATTCCTTTACATAACATATGTATGCTTACACACATATGTATGTATGTGTTACATATATATATATAAATTAGATAAAAAAAGATCTTATTTTATAGCATGAAGTAAATTCATGTGGTAAATATTATGATTATGTTCACATATTCATCGATATACATTTGCATAGATTTCTCTTGTAAAATTGTATATATAACCGTTCATTATTTATAACCGTCATAATGGGCAGTTGCAAATAAACGGGTGTTTCGATTGCTTATCTTCTATCTCCTCCTCTAATGTTTTAAAAAGCAAAATCCCATTTACTGAAATTTTACAGCCCTCGTGTTGTAAGCATACTTTTCGACCATCGCTTTCCGCAGGAGAGTCTATAATTGCGACTCTTACGGCCACATAATAACAATCATTACGTTACTTTTTATCATTGTGTTTCCAATCCCGGCTACTAAATGACAAATGACGATTTTATCCACTTTCTCTCCACTCCAGTGGCCTTTATTACAATGCTTCCCCCTCCCTCATCGCTTTTTTTTTGCTCTGCCACCCCCCCCTGTACCCCTTGCGGCTACGTAATCCGGCATCACGAAAGAGCTTTACAAAGTGCGAGCTAATAGGTAAACCCACCTCTTGACCCCCCCTCCCCTTGGGCTGGCTGGCAGAGTGCCAAGGATGGGTTTACACTCTCTCTTCCTATTTACTTCCCCTGCTTCATCTTTCATCTCGGGTAGTGGAGTAATCTCGTTTGTGCGGGGCGTGTGTGGGGCGATGGTGGATTTTCATTCATGCTCTTGCCCTTATCCAAAGGGGGAGGAGGAAAGGGGGAGTTTTTATGAATGATGTGGATAAAAATACGCACTTATAGCGGAAGAATGCTATGTGGGAGACGTATCACTCCGCGACAAGTATGACCGATGTAGATAAATAGAACTGTAGGTGAGTGACTCGATTCTGCTCGGAGATACTACGACACAGACTAGCGCTGTCACTAAAACTTTTTTTCTGAGGAATATTTGCAGTAGTAATCCATCTCTCCCTTTTCACTAATTTTAATGGAAAAAAAATTCGTAAAAATATTTTAGTGATTTATTGAATTTACTCATTCCTTTTTTAGCAATGACTTACCTATAATTACCGTTTGTTTTATTCTGATACTTTGAAATTTTATGTAAATTCTGTTAGAATATTTATGAAATTTTAGTTACATTATTTGAAATTATTTTTATTTAGTTCTCTTTTTATATGAAAAATGCTTGTTTTATTGTAGAAAAATGCGTTTATATCTAGATACAAGTTATATTGATTTGATTTCAAATATCAATATTCGTTTTGGGTTTTCCGTATTCAATGCACCACTTGGGATCTTCCATTTTTTCATTAAAAAACTTATTATCAGCGTTAATATAATTCAATAAATTTAAATATTTTCTTTTTTTTAAAGGAATAGTATTTTATAGAATTGCCTCGTTTTGAAGAGTGAATATAAAATCCTGTTTGAAAAATCATAAAACTTATTTTTAAGATTTTTGCATGCTTTTTCGTGATTTGACAAAAATTTAGTACTTTTTTTCCTATAATTTTATTTACTTTGTTCAACAGCGGCAGAGAACCCGAGACCTTTTGCTCTAAAGACCGTAGTCTGACCATTAGCCAAAAGTTTTCATCTGTCTGGAGAGAGAGTGTGTTTACTAAGATTTTTTTCTAAAAAGACTTTAATGTCCTGAAAAATTTCTAATCACAGTTTAAAAATATAATTTCGTGTTTTTACAAGTTTTTAAAATATTGTTTCCGCTGTTCATGTCATAATATGCTGTGTCGCGACTGTCAAAAAAACAATTTAATTTTGACGATGTAAATATTGAATGAGAAAAATGCTTAGATATATGAATTTGAAAATAAATCCGACTTGTCTTATGCTGGAAATAAAACATTTAAAAACTGTTTAGTAATATTGCAAGGAAATATGTTTAATAAAATGGTCAGTGTAATAATGACACAATCTTTAATTCAGTGCTTTAAGAAGTATTATATATTATTTAACAAGGATTATATATATTATGTAAGCTTGATAAATTTAACGAGTAGTTTTTTATGAAATAATTTATAAAGCTGATGCTTCTATATATATAATTTAATTACTAATTCAATTCTGTGAAAAAATGTGAAATACCCCTTACATAAAATTTATGCAAATTTCATTGTAAAATTAAAAGAATATGCCTATTTTTTTCATTTTTTGAGAAAATCATGCATGTTTTTAAATGAAATGTTCAGAAGCAGTTTAGGAATTTATAATTTTTCCCAATGTCGAATATATGCTTAATCTATACTTTGTATTATCTAAATTGCAATATTTTAAAAGAAAATAGAGCCTACATTATTCGATGGTGGTACCCGCTAATCTAATGCTGGTACCCGCCTGGAAGATTCATAAGTATTTTTATGATAGAACAGGATGGTACTGGTAGTATAAGTTACTGGTAGTTATAGTGTTTAAGTATACAAGGTACATAGTACCTTGTATACTTAAACATTAATTATTAGAATATGCATCATTTCAGTTGTAAAAATACTTCATTGAAATTTTGGTCCACATTTGGCTGCCATTGAATTCTTAACTTTTTAATGAAGAAAATCAAGAAATATTTTTTGAATGATTAAATGTATTATGTTTAAACATTACTAAAAAAAGTATGTCTTCTTATTTTGCAATTGTACCTTCGGTGGTGAAAAGTGCTGTTCTAGAAGACATTAATAAAATACCAACTCAGAAGTCCACTTCGTCACTTGACTGTGGTTCGAAATTACTAGGCGATCCATGTAATCAAACACAAATGAACTAAACTTTACAATTCAATTTTTATGAAATTTTTTATTACTTATGGACTTATACTTTGGTGTTATTGGTAGGTTCGGACTACAATGAACCGGCCTACAAAACTGAAGATTACAGATTTGAATCCGCATTTGTCATGCATTCTATGCGGAGGTTACTTCATCGATGCCACAACCATCACAGAATGTGTACATTCATGTAAGTATGCTAAACAATTTATATTCTATTGTATATAAAATTAAATTGGAAGCACATTTGCACTGTTTCCTTCTAACACTTTTTACTCTAACACATATTTCCAATAAATATTCAATGTACGGCACCAAAATTAATTGCTTTCATATTTCAATAATTAACTTTTATTGGTTTTGTAGTTTCAAAATTATTTTTCATGAATTCAATATTATCAAATTAATTATTAGAATAGAAATTTTCATCTTTTATTCAAAGCTTTGAATTTTAATTATTCTTCTGAATGGCTGTTTAATATTATGGTGCTCTAAAATCTTTCTCCATAAAAAAAAAATTAAGTTGACATTTTTTTAAAGTAATTTATGTATTTCTCTTTTCGCACTCATAAAAAAATCCCACGCAATGTCTAAAAATTGTACATTTGGAAAACATCTCTATTTTTTATTCATAATTTTAGCCTGTATTGTATTTTTTATACTTGTGAGAATAATATATACACAGGGTACTAAAATTTCGAGTATGCAAAATGAGATTTGGGAAATCAACAGAATCCTTTAAACATTTGGAGAAATATTTTAGGTAACAATGTTAAAAAAAGTTTTCTAATAATATAGAAACAAAAGTCTATTGGTACATAAATTAATAATAAAAAAATATTGACATCAACGGAAGCAAATTTTTTTATGCAATTAAAATTGAAATTAATTATTAAAATTAAAAATAAATTATCTTGGTAAAGAAGTAAAATATTTTTATTTGAAATTGAATCAGAAAAGCATTATAATTATTTATTTATGGAAAGTAAAATATTTTTGTCATCTTTAAATTCTGGAAAAAATTTACATTAGTTTCACTCAGTTTACAAATCTTTTTTTCTATTAGACATCTCGTCGCTATAATTATTTGATGTAAAACTTCTGATAAAAACAATTACAATTTTTATTAATTCCTTTATATATTGTTTTTGTTGAAGCTCTTCAAAAATGTATTATGAATGGAAAAATTAATAGTTTAGTAAGAAATGGAATTTTTTGCTTACCCTGTTGTTACTGCCTCATTTTTTGGATAAAAAAATGCAGACAATATCTAATATTATCAAGTATTTAAATAAAGTTACTATTAATTTTTTGTAAGATAGGAAATTCGACACTAGTTTATTTAAGTTTGAATGTTATTTCTATCATTCAAAATCGTATGGCGACTCAATTCCGAGAATTGTGGAATGATCCCTAAAAGGGATTTAAGCCCAACCCTTTCCCGCCAAATTCCACTCACGCTGAGTTATTGTCATCTTGATTGACTGAGGGTGTAGGTAAATACGAACTCCCACCTCAACCCAAGCCATCCGCTTGTTAATTTATCTTTATGGAAGGATTATGGATTATCTGCTTAAGTGCAGCTGTTTCCGTAATTTCAAGTACATTTCAGTTTTGTAAAAAAGACCCGAAAATAGGATGCATTCTTTAAACTGAGCCGATTATTTTGTTTTTCAGTTTGCAGAGCGTGCATTGTTCGTTATCTGGAAACAAGCAAGTACTGCCCAGTATGTGAGGTACAGGTGCATAAATCCCGTCCTCTGCATTACATAAGGTAAGCTGTTATATCCTTCTGAAAATGTTTAAATTAATTTCCATTGATTCACGTGACTCAATTCTGCAAATTATTATATAAATAAATGTATAGAATTTAGAGTTAATATGAAAATTATTAATAGTAAATTTTATGAAAGGTATAGAAATCGTTTGATGGATTTTTAGCGTGTTATTAAAAAAAATCGTTGCATAAATTCTTGTGTTATTATTTTTGCCCTACGCAGTATTTCAGC